>CM031859.1:84394073-84664746 GCA_018697195.1 Certhia americana | reverse complement strand
AGAATGCCACCTGGGCAGAGGCAATAAGAGATCCCATTTTTCAACTGTGTTCTTGAAGTACAAGAATAGATGGCCCTCACACTAACTCGGAGCAAGATCTGGCTTTTTCTGTATTTCATTTTCTAAAATACCTTAATAGGAGGGAAAGCATAAACCCTGTATTTACTCCAAGATAACAGAAATCCCAAGTCATAATCTTTAGTACAGTTCTGTTTTCCAGGGACTGGAAATAATATTGTAGCACTTACAAGAGGCAGTATAAAATTCAGGAAATTGCAAAATGTATTCCAATATCTCCAGATTCTGCAAAGGCTTCTTTTCCTTTCCTTTGACAAGCTGGAAGAGAAAGTCATCAATAGTCACCAGCTCTCCCACCTGTGGGGCAGGAACCTTCGTCTGTGAGAAGCATCACACAGTTATTGTCATCACAACTTGACAAAATGCATCCAAACAACTGTTTAAACTTCCCATCATGTGAAGATCTAGGAAGACAGTGGTCAAGGAAGTATTTGGTAATTCTCCATTTTGACAGGAAGAAATAGAGAAAAAAATGCTTTTCTGGATCTGAAGACTCTTAGTTTTGGTGGCTTTCTACATGGAAGGTTTTCATCCTAACATAATTTTTCTTTATTAACAAACAAAATTGACAGAATAATAGGTAACTCCTATTAAAAATTTCCGGGGGAGGCAAAACACTGCTTATAATAGAGTTATTGCTGCAGCCTTAATTAGGGCATGGTGCCAAATACCTCTGTGATGAAAAACAAATCGATGTAATGATGCTTTCCCATTACCTTTTTTTGGAGTACTTAAATGTCACAAAATATTTTGCATACTTCCTACTGGGGACCAGGGCATATGGGACTGATTTATGGCAGAAGTCAAAAGGATTTTCTTTAAAACCAGTGCAGGAGGACAGACAGCTGCTGGAACTGAAAGTTCAAAAGTATTTTAATTTTCACCACAGCAAAGGGTGAAGCACTTATTGACTGTAAAAATTGAAATGCAGTGTAGAATCTGACCAGATTAACACAGTATATCTACTTCCCTTTTTTCACCCAAACAGACATAGTTTCACCTAAGCTCAAACTACTCTGGAAATTCAAACCCTGTCATTTAGTCTTGTGCTCTAAGATCCTGCATGTTTAAAGAGATTTATGTGCACACACACTGACAGCTGAAGAATCCACCTCTGTTGAATTCGGTAGGCTTTTCTCTGATTTTCTTTCAGCAGGTCACATCCTGAGCATCTTATTCACTTTTTCCTCTATCTGCACTCACGCATGCTTTCAGAGGCGTTTATCCACCACAAGGGTCGATTAAACACTGAGCAAACGGTTCAGAATTTGGCTGCTTTTATAAATAATGATTCAAAAGTTTGATTTAGCTACAGATGAGCCTGAGCCACAAAAAAAATTGCGTCTGGATCCTAACTGTGTCAACTCCCATGGTAGAGATTTTTTCTTCCCAGCCAAAGCTTGGCCTGAAAGTTCATGCAGAAAGACAAACCATGAATCAGAAGCCTGCACCAGTGCCCCGGGTGAAGTGCGTACCAAGATAGCCCGCAGCCACATGCCAGCTTGCCATTGACCTTTTATCTGCATAAATAGTCGTGACCTTTGGGCTGCTCAAATTAGTGCAAGCAGCTCGAACAGGCAAGTATCACAACCCTCTGCTGCTCAGGCTGCATCTCTTTGCCTCTTCCCTCTCGTGCCATCTCCTTTGCTGGGCAATGAAGGCAGGTGGGGACATGGGACAGCTTTCTTACCTCTGAGGACATCCTCTGCCTTGAGGGAAATCCGCCACTGGCTTGATAGGACTGTACTAAAGCCTCATTACATCAACTCAGTGACACAGAGAAGACCAAGTTACAGAGCTGACTTTAGATTGATACTTTTCTATATGACACAATAGACCTGCTGCTTGCTGTGCCTCTCATTAATTTTCATTACGTAAAAAAAGTCCTTAGAGTTTTAAAATCAAAAGATGTAAGTTGTTAACAAAATAGTTATTCTTTTGCTGAGCCTCAAAATGAGTTGTTTTTCTTAAAAAGAAAAGGTAGATCACTAAATCACTCTAATCAACTTTTTATTCACTGGACTGTGTGTGGTATAGGGTTTAATGCCTATTATTTTCTTAGTAGACCAGAGCTAGCATGCTCGCTCATGTAAAAAAACCATTTAGTCCTGTTTCAAAATGCATCACTTGTGTCTCTGAAACCACAGCAGTTTTAGTTATTTTTGGAAACAGGTATTTGCACAGTTTTAGAAGCACATTTTTTCCAATTGTTTAGAAGAGGTCCTTCAGTTGCTTAATGACAATATTGACTAGGACTCAGGGGAAGAAAGAATGAGTGGGGTATTTTTAAGGATATAAAGCAGGAAAAAAAATACAAACATTTTCAAGGTTCTTCAAGACACCAACGGTACAGACACCTTTCAAAAGTGTCAATCTTTGAAGAGGATACTATCCCTGAAATTCTCTCCAAAGCTCTTTTTTTTTCTGATTTTAGTTACCCAGAGATTTTTACGTTTTGTCTGTTTCAGTCATGGGCTACCAGATCCCAAGTGTATTTTTCCACATCATGTAAATTGGCTGCATGATGCTTTAAAAATTCAATTGATTCTTCTTATACATTCTGGAGACATTTTTAATTGCACCAAGGAAAGCTGTTGGGCAGGTGGTGAGACAGCTAATAAGTAGTCACCATACCCCATGTTTTTCAAACTAAATTTGAGGAAGCTATCCCGCAAGTAAGAGTGGGAGCTGCATGCTGAGGCACGTGCCTGCCACCTTGGCAGATGTGTTGGAAGGGATCTAATTGTTCTGCTGCATCATGTCCTTCAGCTCTGCAGCGAAGTCTAACCCACAGCTGCTTGGGTGAGCTGAATTTCACCCCACATTTCAGGAATATCTGCTTGCTGGAAAGGCTGCGACATCACTCATATGGTCCTCGGTCAGCCACCCAAAAATCAAGCGTCCCACCTCTCTCCCAGAAGGATGGTGTGGACAAGTGCCACAAGTTCTGAAAATGAGTCCCAAGGGTGCAAAACCTGCAGATGCGTCTTTGTGCTGTGCAATTGGAGCGGGTGCAAGAGAGGGTAAGGGCTTCTTGCTGCTATTTCCATGAGCAGCTCCCCAGAAACAAGACCTTGTGACTCTCAAAGTCCACTTGCCAAATTACAGAATCTCCCTCTTTAGTTACACCTGAGAAAGGGCATTTATGTTTCACCAGAGAGGCAAACGAAGGTAGTGCCAGGAGGGATGGTCTGCATCCCTCTCCTCTAGAGCCATGGAGCCCCTTATGCACAAGCTGCACTACAGCTGCAGAGAGGAAAAAATGTGGGCTACCCTTGCTGAAACATTGGCAGCACATCACTGTTTACAACTGGAATTTTTGCTGCGGGCTTTTACCAATGACAACTTAGGACAGGAATAGGAAACTTCACATGATGATGAGGTCAACTTTTTTTCGCTTGTCCAGTGCCCCTAGATGAACACAAAGCTGCTGAAGTTAAGATTTATGATTGCTTGCAAAAAATTGAGCTTGAGCCACGATTTTTAGCTGGCTCTTTTGTGTTATCTTTTATAGCACTTCGAGCAGCATACTCAAATTTTAAAAGCAATTTGGGTTGCTTTCATTTCATCCTCATTTCTGCTCCCCTGCTCGATTATCTGTGACTGTCCAGGAGCAATTTTAGGTTGACCCATTCTCAACTAAATGAGAGGGCACTCTGAGTGTTTGCAAAGCATGTTTAACTTGTTTCTTTTGTCTGTGATTAATATTAAATCTATTGAACTACATAAATAAATAATTCACCCACAAACCTGACAAACCAACAGTAATTACTTCCCCTCAGAGGTATCTTTTTTAAAGGTTTCATTTCCTTTAGTGTACCTGGAGATAAAACCAGTGAGCTAGACAATCATGTGTGGAAGAGGGAAGGCTGCTTGGCTGTTGTTCTCTGCCTCCATCCCACTACACAACATACATAAACGTGCATAAAAACATAGAGTGAGAATAAAGTAACCACTTTGCATGTCACTTCTGCTGTTGTGGTTTGTGCATGAGAAGTAGACTCCAGCTTGGCCTTCTGGTTTGGATAACAGCCCTGTAAAATAATTTCTACCAAGAGACTAGAGGTCTGGTTTTGTTCTCATGCAAATGAAATTAGTGGAATTATATAAGCATAAAATCAGGGACAAATGAGAGGAAACTCTTATTTGCTCTTTTGTATTTTTATGGAGTTGGGCTCCTTACATATAAGGCAATGCTCTCGGAAGAGATGGAAAGCGTGTCAACAGGCACCTGGCCTTGGGAGGACCACAGCACTTCAGCCTTGTGAGGCACACACACAGCTGGTTGTCAGAGGGTGGCTTGAAACAAAATAAATTCCCCAGACCTGGAAGACCCTTGGAGGTAAGTAAGAGGAAACACTAAGTGCAGGGGGTCTACATGAAATCCCATCCCCTCTCCACCTCGTCGAGGGGCCTACATTGAAGCTGTAGGAAAGGATGTCCTTCTAGCCAGGAATCCTTTCCTAAAAATAATTGTGTAGGACCTCTCTTTGGAAGCAACGATGGGAGGCTTTTCCTCAGAATCCACCCCAGCATCACTTCAGGCTGCGTGCTGTGCTGGTACTGGGCTAAAGCTCTTTATCCGTGGGAATTCTCCTCCCTCCACCATTAGCTGCATATGTAAAACCCTGCATAAGCCATTGTAGTCTCTGGGATCTGGGGGTGGAAAGTGGAATGGAAGAAATCTTGTAGCAGAATATATTTAGCTTCCATCTCTTCCAGGATGCTCCTTCACACCTCCCGGTGAAGTGCATCCAGCCCTGTACTGAGCCATGAAATGCAGAAGAACCAGCAGAGCTTTCTGCCTCATTGAAGGGCTCAGATTTATACTTCAATAAAGCAGCCTCAGTATGTAAAATATAAAAGTAACCCCCCCAAGTTATTAGAAAAAAGACAATTTAAACATAGTTCATGGGAGAGAACTTAAGCTGGTTCCTAATGATACTCAGCCATACCAAAAATAAAATTTCATGTCTGTTCAGAACTTAAAAATGAGATCAAGACTATTGGCTAAAAGAGCAGAAATCACATTAAATCAACTTGCCTTTTGCCTGCAATGTTTGGTCTTTGGGGTTTTTCACTTACCAGTGCTGCAGAACTTATTGCTTGTCCTTAAGGAGTGCTACTGAAGGCAGGGAGTAACCAGCTCATGGTTATCTGCTGTGATCAAGACCCTGAGAGTTTGAAATGGACGTTATTCATTGTAGCCACTCTGACTGAGGCCATTTCATATGGAAACAATTAAGAGGCAAATAGCATATCATAACAAAGGAATGAGAAGAAAGATCAGGAAATACAAGCCGATTGGATCATTCTCTAAAAATGGATACAGTATTTACTGTTGGCAAATATAATAAATCCAAGATTTGAATTACCACAGGACAGCAGACAGGGCTCTGAATTGCAGATTTTTTTTTTAATGCCATCAAAGAGGAAACAATTAGGATTAATGGTGAATGTAAAATTTAGATCTAGAACAAAATGTAACTTACTTCATATGTGTGCAAAATGGAACCTGAAAATAATGCATTTAAAAAGTCACAACAGGAAATTATGTAGAAATTAAAAGCAAAGAGGAAATAAAAAAATATGGTCGATGAGCATTTCCTTAAAAGTAAGGGGAAAATCTAAATGGACACTGAAGAGCATCCACAGTGATTTCCACATTTTCTTGAGACCAATGTAAATGCAGCTGGAAACAGAAAATGGCAAAAGAAACAAATCTCTTTCTAAGTGGTGTATACCCTTACAGGCAGTAAAAGCTCAGGGGGAGGGTTTGTCCCCCACTGCTATCGGAGAGCAAGTGAGGCAGTTACTGGAGAACATATATCTTAATAAAGAATTCTGAAATACCATTTAATATTTCTGTCTGGCTGAGTAAATTAAATGAACAAATTTTCAGCACTAAGTGATATGAGATAGACAAGACATTGTCAGTCATGCACAGCTGGGAGCCAGGATGTCCATGACTCTCAATTCCTAAAATAGTCATCTGTACTTGCAGGAAAGTTTGGAAATCACTTTCAGTAGCTACCAATACTAGGTCTCCTAGTGCTGTGCTGCCATGCCCTAGTGCTGTTTGCACACTCACACATCAGTTTTTGGTTTTTGTCACAACCTTGGGTCACATAAACTTGCATTGTTAGGTGATAGCAAACTGCCATCCAACTCCTCCGCCTTGACCACTGCCTAGGAGATAATTTCCATTGCTGCTGAAATCAATTTGAGTTTTATGACTGGCCTCACTGGAGCCAGGATTTGGCTTAGTGTCTGGATGTAAGCAGCTAATGGTTTTTCTGACAACAGCTCAGAGCTGGTATAAGTCAAAGCAGAAATATTTAATGCCTTGAGACTGGCAGAACATCCCATTCATGCTTTTGGCTTACCTGGCAAAAAGGATATCAGGTACTGATGCCTTCATTCCTGTTCAAACACCCTGCTTTCCCACTTAATTAACAGGAATGCATAAGTGAAAATTATCTCACTTCTTCAGAAAGCTGAGAACCATGCAAACACCCAGTAAAACTGGCCAACATACACTGAGTAAAGGGTTGGTCAAGGGAGCACCCGAACCCCTGAATGGGACACCACAGACCTAGCCTAGTGCCAAGACTGTAATTCTCCATCATCCTGCCCTCCCTCTGCTCTCCTCTAACCTCCACCACTCCTTACAGCAATCTGTGACATTCTGTATCTCACCCAGCTGCTGGGCTGTGTGGCATTGGTATTAGCCCTCAGTGTTCTCCCTCCAGCTGCTTCTCCCTTGCTGGAGCATCCCTTGGAGGCAGTGAGCACACCTCCTGCACTTCCTGCTGCTTGTCCCCAAGCCACCGTCTTTGGTCACTCAGGCAACCATTGAGGCTGCCAGCTGCAAACCCATGTGATTTCCAGTCCTTTCCCAACTTTGGCAAATGCTTTTGCCTAAGCAGTAGTGAAGTGGAGCATGGCAGAAGGCAGGCAGTTGGGGGAAGGGGTAGTCCCATGCAGGATGTGAGTTTCATCCATCTACTGGCTGGACATAGAAAGCAGAGGTTGCAGAACAAGTAATCCTGGGTGCTGTTGGCATTTTAGAAAGAGCTACACATATGACACAGTTTCTCCAGAAGTTCCCTTTAAATAGTAAAATTTCTGCCCATTTGTATTCACAGGTCTTACGGCTCTATTTTTAAACGGAATGTAGGTGTTCACGAACAGCGGGTGTGAGACTGACAGCACTAGACCAGAGCTCTCCATTTGTGGAATAACTGCTGCATTGACTACTGTGCTGCAAACTCCTGTAATGGAAACACCAAGGACTGAGAGGGTCTTCCCATCCCTGGGTTTATTTTGCCTTTGTCCTTGCAGCTGAAGCTGCCCCGAAGGGAACCAGCAACTAAGATGGACTGTGGATGGGTGTGTGTGTCCACATGCATGTTGAAACACTTGCTAGAACAGACATAAGATTATCAATCCTTCCAGAGAGTAGTTTTAGCAATTCATTTGGATTATGTACTCCATTGCCATAGAAGTAGCTTTGAGTTCTCTGAGACATCCTTAAGCAACATGTTTAGGTCTCTTTCTTCCTTATTTGCTAACTTTTTGTTCTTAAATGTGAATGGCTCAGGTACTTGTACCCAACTTAGGAAATACCAAAGGTTCTTACCAGTTTTAGAGAACATCCTGAAGTGCACTGTTGTGCATAGCTGGGGTAGCTTATGCCTCTAACCATCATTTAACACGTGATTCTACAATTGAGAACAATCATGTTGGACTTCTGATCCTTTCTCCCACTCCAGCTCACTCAGAAACACCTTCCGAAAGAAAACTAAATGGCAGAATCCCTTTTAAAAAGCTGCCTAGTATTCTTTACCTGTCCCCTGAGCCATCTATCCTGCACATGACAAGATCAGGAGTAGACCTTCCCTGAAATAGACAAATACCTTCCCTTTCTTGAGGCATGCCAGGTATAGTACTGAATTAAGGGAGTTCCTGTATTTTCCTCCACGACTATAAGCATGCAATTTCCAGCTATTTCTCTGAACCCTCCAGTTCTCATATGTTAATGTGCTTTGGTTCTTGGCTCAAGTTATTAGGAAGGAATCTTCTTGAGCCTAAATTTTATTTCTTTGCTCCTTTGAAAAATTTAGGGTCAAGTTATAATTTTCTCTTACTGTCTCTAGGCTTGTGTAGAGAAGAGCAAAATTCTTTTCATTTTTGTCATTTCCTGCCCCCTCCCCCAGCTCACTGGAATGGTTTTGTTAATGTGCTATGCTTGCATGCTCAGCCCTCTGCTAACTGTCTTAAGAGTTGCTTTTTCCTTGCAAAACTAGAAGTGGATCAAAGCATCATGCCAATTCTGGATGCTGGAGAAAGCATAGGCAGAATCCGCCTAACACAGAGCTCCTCTGAAGGTAGCATCTCTCTGCTACATCAGAGGTGCTGTGGTCAGGCAAGGAAAATGGGAAGAGACCAGTGCCTCGGCCCTGTCTTCCCCTATTCCACCTGGGAAGTCTGACTTGTGAGCTTTGTTTGCTTTCATAGTATTAGAAATGTCATACAGATAGAAATTCTGTTATAAAATTAATATAAATACTGTTATGCAAAAAGATCAGGCCCAAGGCTCTTAAGTAACTGGAAGCCCAAAGACTAGATTTGGGATGATCCAAGGCCTGCATCTGCAGAGAAACTGTACACAAAACAGCAACACAGCCTCTTGCTGCGAGGTCATCTAAGGCTTCTTGTGTGCTCTCCCAATTTTATGGTGGGATCTTTTGTGACGAGGTTCAGCCCTGCCTTCCTTCTGTTCATTTTTTAAAGTACTTTTGCAGTAGTGAGTTCTCTGAAGTGCCATTCTCTTTCCTTTGAATTGACTGAGAATCTGGGTTAAAGTGACTGACTGATGTGACAACAAAGGAGCGAATGTCATCAGGTCCAAAGGATTTGATATGTTGTTGATTATAAAATGTACTCGGACAGCCCAAGTTCTGTGCCAGATTAATACTTGATGTCATGGGACTTGACTGGCTGTAACTGAAAGAGCTGGGGCCATTGTTGGGAAAATGGCCATCTCCCTTTCAGGGGAAAGTTAGGACTCATAGGAGCTGACAGCCTGACAGTCTGATCTTCCATTCACCCATAAGCACCAGTCAGAGTGAGCAGTGACTGTGCAATATTTAATTCACTGATAGGTCAAATTCTCTTTGTAACCCCTAAGTGTTGTGCATAGTTGCTATTATCAGCCAGAACTTTCCTTCTTCTGACAGTTTAGAGGGTATCAGTGAATGGTTCCCCTTGACAGTAGCTACTCTCTCTCTCTCTCCCTTCTCCCTCCTCCCTCCCAGCCATCCCCACCTCTCCCAGTGCCTGTGGCACCAGCAGTAGCCTGCTTTCTCTGGGAGAGGCACCACCACCTGTACCCTCCTGCCTCGGGCTCCTCTGCTCATTCAGGGGTGGCAGGCACAGTTCAGTCACAGTCACAGCGACAGTGACCCATACAGCAGCTGAAGGGAGGCTGGAAGGGTGCACGCCCAGCTGGTGTAAAGGTCCCCAAAGCAGGCTCTGTGGAGAGGATCCCAAGCCAGTATCCACTCTCAGCACCTGCCTTTCAACACCAGGAGGATTCTGGCTTGATGCCTTGCATCACTGTCCTGGGCAGCACATAGTGGAGTGCAGGGGGGGTGGTCACACAAGAGGACAGAATTTTCTGCAAGTAACAATCATGCATTTCCTACCATTATTTGTTAAGAGTCAAAAAACAGCACCTAGGATGCAGATGTGAAACTCTGGCCCTATCTATGTATGTGTGAGGCCCCACTACATGGTCCATGCAGCTGCAGAGTAGTCCAATATGCTCAGAAATCCTAAACTCTCTCACATAAGGAGAAAACAATTTTGGGCTGCATCACCAAGGCTTTCCCAAAATGGCTCTATTTTGTCTGTCTGCTGATCCTTATCTTATCCAAAAGCTCTCCCAGCTAATGAGGCCCACGTGCCAGTCACACTTCATTTAAAAAGGGTGTGGGGGGGAAAGGAAGTTGGTGTTGAGACATATAGATATTAAAAAAATAAATCAAATAAAACTTGGCATTGTAAATGGAAATCAATGGACTGCAAAAATTGTATTTGTTCTAGCTGGATAGAGTACTTGCCGAGTTCCAAGCTGTTTGTCCTTTTCCGAGGAGAGATGGGGTCTGCTCCATTTGTCCTGTAAATGCAAGGCTGTTGTGAATTGAGACTTGAACCTTTCCATTTTCAAAACAGTTTATGCATGCAATAAAAAATTAATCTCACAACACCCCATGAGACAGAAATCTTAGCCTCTGTTTAAAGAGGGAATGAAGGGAGAGAGGGTATTTTGTCTGAAAGTGCCATGAATCTCAGTTAGAAGTGAAATGCTTGGCTTCTGGTGTTATATTGAGAAATTCTGACTATGTCTCTCTTAAAATTCTTTCAGTATCTACAAACTGTAGGCAACATAGTATCAGAACAGTAATAATTCATGACAAAGCACTGTAGTGGCCAGCAGGTACACCAGTGCCCTGTAACTCCATGTGACCTTGGCTAGCTGTAACTTTCAGCTCAGGATACCTGAAGGTGTCACAGGGACAGTGTTGCTTCTCATCAGCACTGCACTCAACTGCTGCTTTTCTGAAAATCTGATTCTTGATCTTTTATAAATCCTAAGAAAGCTATTTATGACCTAAAACTCATCTCAACTAAAATATTTATATATTACCTCATGGAACACACAAAAATATTCCTGTTACGAACAGCCCATTATCACCAACATATCTATGACATCTGCTTTTTGTCTTTTTCCCTATTCTGTTAATAATGATGATTATTTATATTAGACACAGAAACAAATAGCATTTCTTATGCATTCTCATTGACTCTAAGTGCATGTAATTACCATATAAAACCTACATTGTTCTAAGGGATTTTATCAGACTGACTTGCATTTGTCAAAATCACTCCAAAACTATGTACAGTCCTGAGAACTGAAGATTTAATTTCATTTCCAAAGATTGTGGTGTTTTAAATTTAAAACTTTGAGGATGGGAAGCCAATCAAATGAACAAGGCTTACAAAGCTGAAGGAAGTTGTTTTCAGAGTTTAGAAGGTACAACTGGGTAGGAAGTTTGGCAACCAAACTAAGACCTGACAACAGGGTAAAATGAAAGCTATAAAGAGAAGACAGTTTTTATGATCACATCATTTTCTTAGAAGTCCGAGCAGGTGATGCTGGAAATTAGAACAAGGCAGTAAGAGATTATTAGGAAAAAGAATCTGAAATTTGCGACTTTTAGCACCATGGCTGGTGCTCTGCAGGAGGAGCCTGTTCGTGCCACCACCCAGGATTGTCCTACCCAAGAGTTGTGTCTTCTAAAACCATTCTCAAAAATTTTTAACTGTATGAAGTATGCTATGCAAAGCAGTTATCAGAAAATAGATACCAGCTCTGTCCTTGATATTAAATAGGATCATTTGGATTACTGCAATCAAATATTAAAAAAAAAAAGCATTCATTATGAATGTGAATTTACATCCCTTCAATTGTAGAAATGATCAGAAAGAATATCTCATTTAAAATTAGCATTCTTTAAGTAAGACTTAAAAATTGAATTGATTGGAGAATAATAGCCTATCCAACTCTTTGCTGCCTTCAGCTCTCTTTAAAATGAGAACTTTTTCTTAAGAAATATATAAACCATTATTATTTTCAGCCCATATCAGTTATGCAGTCCCAATCATTTTGGGGTGAGAGTTATTTTGGGTTGGTTCTATTGGGATGAGAATGCTGATGGAGTTGGTAATTCCTTGTATCAGTGCTCTTGATTAACACCGAATGCACAAAGCTCTTTGTCCTTGAACTTTTAAAACCAAGGCCAAACCAGAAAGAAGGGGTTTTGTTTGCAATTCTATGTGTCTTTCTTGAAAGCACTGTGCCCAAAATGCTTCCCTCAGATTTTGTTCGGGGTCACACTGCTGAGGTCTCCTCCAGCTACACCTGAGCCTGCTTGGCGCTCTTCTATTTCTGCCTCTCTTCTACCTTCCAAGGAAATTGCTCCTTCAAGCTGATTTTCAGGGTCCTTAGCAAAACCACCCTGCTGCGGGGTTCACATTCCTGAAGAGTCTGACTTGCCCAGCTCCAATTGTTTCAGTGATCTGTTAAGACAAAGAATGGTTAACACCCTAAACTCAATCATCTCTGTTGTCAAAGCTGTCCCACCACTACTGCCACTTCCCAGGACTGTAGCCAGAGAGCTCCAGTATCACCCAGCCCAGCACAAGGGCTTCTCCACATTTTATACATCCCTTTGGCATTTCCAGACACAACTTTTCAGAACAAGAAGTATTAGGCCCAACAGGGGGAACTATTTCGGGCTTGGCTTTGCTGCTCCTTCTATGATTATGACTTTGAACTAATGTTATTTGTGATGCCTTTTTGTCTATCTTCAACTTCTTGGTATTCTCAGCTAGATATTGCCCTGGAAATGATGTTTAATAGGAATCTACCTAAGGCTCCTGGGTGCCATTGTGCCCAGACACCATCTTCCATGAACTCCGGCACTCCTCACTGCCACCCTTGCACCATGCTCTCCAGGATAGGGACAAAGCTTTCAACTGCCCTGTGGACAAAAAAAGGAATTCTTTTTCTTCTTCAGAGGCTACTGAGAGGGAAATATGTGTTATTATGGTAAAGGAAAAGGCTATTTGCAATGAATGGACAAGCTCCATCTGTCAGCATAAAATGTTCATAGACTGGATGCCCGAGGCAGATTATTTCTAGGGGATCACAGTCCTTTATTCAGTGGGGGTTTTACCCAGTTTCTTGTCTGTTAGCAAACTAACTTCCCTTATATTTCAGAGGAAATGTGGCAAATGGCAGATCACAGGCCACTCACTCGACTGATGCCAGCTGACATCTGTACATTAAACCAAACCAAGTGATCTTTGGCCCTAGAAGAAGCAGAAGTCAACCATATGTACACAATATATATGCACACAGAAAGCAGCAAAAAAACCCCACAACCAAACCTGGGCCAAACCACTCCAAAGATTATAAGTAACTAAGCAGAACAAAGGTCTATCCCTAAATGCTAAAGATCAACATAAGGGCTTTTACATGGCTGATAACATACCATGCCCCACTGTTAAGGACTTTTTATAGCTGAACAAAACCTGATGATCAGTTTTTATGTAGCATACCTCATAAAAATATGAGAAAGTGCTCTGCTAGGAAGATCAATATTGTTATCTCTGTTCCTCGGAAAGCTGAGCTGCAGAGTGGAGGTAGAGGTGCTTAAGGAGCCTTACTTAGAAGGCTGTAGGAGTCCAAAAGTCTTCTCCATCCAAAAGTCGGAAGTATGAAAGGGCCAGCTGTGCTTTATTTAGGTAATTACACACACACTACCCCGTTTGCAGTAGGAATGTTTCCCAAACACTGCAAACGCTAATACAGCTCTACCGGCAGCGCCGGGAGTGCCTGTGGCAGCCAGGGCCTCCCCTAGGCCAGGGGACGGGCAGACAGAGGAGCTGCTGCCCCGTCAGCTGGAGTATGAAATTATGGAGTATGAAATTACAGCACCTCAGCTGCGCTGCGCCCGCCCGGCCACCACGGCGAGGCCGCCCACCCTGCAGGGAGATCTGTCACCCACTGCGGCACGGCGGGACGGAGCAGGGCAAAGGGCAGGCTAGGAAGAAAGCCAGGAGAGGGACTTTGCTGAATCCATCGCTGCTCTGCTCTGCCGGCCCAGCGCTGCATCCTCCCCGTGCCCCTGGAGCTGTCCTGCAGCGGCAGCGGCGGGGGCAGATGCGGAGCTGCGCTTGCAGCTGCACGGGAGCTGCGCTTGCAGCTGCACGGGTCACGCCCTGCCCTGCAGGACAGCCCCAGGGACAGCCTCCGGACTGGAATAACACGGCCTCGTTTACTCTTGGATTTAACGTGAAACGTGCCACCGGCCTGGCCCCCTGGTTGCCTACACATTGCCGGGAAGTGGAAGGAAAACCTCTTGCCACAGAGTTCAGTGTTCTTCACCAGGGAGAGAGGACTGGATCACTCTCCCTTTCCTTCTACGTGTGCAGGAAGAATAAACCCTCTCAGGATAACTTATTAACCCAAATTACCTTCCATTCTTATCTCATTATGCTTGTAAGTCACACTGACAAGCTTTTGGCAAGACTTTCAGAGCCCTGCAAAGGCCTTCCACATGAATTTTCAGACTCAGTGGAGACCTGCCAGTACCCATTCCTTTACTTGACCAAGCAGCCTCAGCAAGGGAAGCTGTGGTGCAAGGCTCACCTCTTCTGTAAGGCTGCTCCGTTTGCCTCTGGTTTACCCTGAATGAAACATGATCTTCAGTTTCCACATTTAAATCCCAGCAACATCCTCTGCAGCCTGTTGGTCAGTCTGCCTTTCAGCTCAGCGTGGGAAAAAGCAGTCAGTCTGCCAGTAAGGATGTATATAGCAGACTGTGCATCTATATGTTGTCATGGAGATGCCATGGGATTCATCTGAGGGTTTTGCTGGTTGGGTTTCTTCTGCATCACACATTTGTACAGAAATTAGGTTCTGACAAAAATACAGTATCCAAAGTTTTCCAAAGCATAAGTGGAACATAGATCTGTGTCAGAGCAGATCAGGTCACCTTACTCATGATGACTTGCATAGGCCTTAATTTTTTATTTTCCACTTAAATTGCTCCTGATTTCATATCCACATAACATCATGGAATTCAGAGTATTAAACTAGTCAAAAATAATCGAGAGGAAAAAGAAGCAGGCCATATGTTTTATAAGCAATCATTTCAAAATGCAAGATGACAGAATATAGTCAAATACTCTGCAAATACAGTGGGACTCAAAATACTGGTCAGGGAATTGTCCTTAATAGTTAACCTGAGACATCTGAAACCTCCATCTTTTCCACCTTTACACGATGTTTATAAAGATAAGCAATTTTACTGCTTGTGTCCATCTTATTTTTTTCCCTATTAAAAGTCTCCAATATTTAATAAACATTATTTTCAGTTAAACAGGGCTGTTGATTTTTTAATCTTTTAAAAGGAGAAAGAATTAATCCATTTCCAAATTGCTCCTTTTCCATAAAAGAAATCATGTGGCCCACGGAAATTATACTTGAAACAGTGCAGGAAATGCCTGCAATCAAACAGGCTAAGGACCTAACAGCTAATTGGGTAATCAGAAGGAAACCTGAAGAGCCACCATCAGCTCACAACCTCCAGACCATCTTCAATCTGAGCATTTTTAAAAAAGTATCACCTCAGTCTTTCTAGATAACATCCTTATGGTACTCATAACTCATCCTTATGGCAGAGCCTTTTCTATCTAACCACACAGTTAAACCTCTCACCTATCCAAGCTCTCGTCTAGCTGCACTAGATTAATTTTTTAATTGTACTTGGAAATGGCAGTCTGCTGCTGGCCTCCTTCTAAAGTTATTCAGATTTGAGGTTACTGTAGAGAACCTGCTGCATTTTCATACCACTGCTGTGCAGATCCACTGACTGAGAAAAGATCCCTTGTGTCTGTTGACATGAATAATCCCCAACATTTTTAATATGGGCTGCCTTTGCCAGTTGGCTGACACTTGTGCTATGCCATGAATAGCTATTTGATGACAGTTGAGAAATGGACGTGAGACACTTTCTGCTGTATTTCCTTTGCTCTGTGGGAGCTAGTCCCTATTATTTGTCATGTGCAGGAATGTAAAGATGTTAAAGGCAAGTTGAATGCAGCCACTGATGATGTGCTAGTACAAAACAATGTAGAAGTGAGACCCCAAACCTCTTCTAATAGGCTGCTTCTTATGTCCCTCATATGTCTTTGCCACCTATAGGAAGTTTCAGTCACTCTAAGTTTAAATAACACTTATTTTTATGCATTTACCTAGTTGGAGCATTCAAAGTGTGCCTTCAGGTCAACAGAAAAGATTCCTCTTATTAGCCAGCTAGAGAAAGTTTCCTGTGTGTCATGTAAGCAATGGGATTAATAATGCATGGTTACTTACCATTGACTGCTGTTCTTCAAAAGCCCCTTGTGTGTTTGTATCTGTGGGGTGTGCACTGTAGGAGAACAACAAATCCCTGGTGTGAAGAACATGCACTCCAGGAAAACCACGTGGGACAGCAGCTCAGTTGACTCTGCATGAGGCCACGTGTTGTGTTAGTGCTAGCAAGGAAGAAAAAGGGCTTTAAGGTAGAGTTGACAGGGCAAGAAGAAAAGTGTTTGGCTAACAGAAAATGGGAGATGGATTGAGGTGTCTGAGGAGTATGAAGAAAAAAAGCAAGATAGAACCATCCGAGAACATGATAAAATGAGCAGAAAGAGAGATGACTGGGAGAATAGGAGGAGGAGTGGGAGGAATGAGATTAAAGGCAAAGTAACTTACAGAAGACCTTGAAGGGGAAGATAGGAAGATTTACATGGAGGCTGAGAGAGACATGAAATCAGTGGGATCTAAGAGAAGGGCTGGTGTGTCACAGCTGAGGGATTTTTAGCAGGAGACTTCTGAGCAAACAGGGGAAGAAAGTCAGAGAAAGGATGGGAAGGACAGACTGCTGCAGCACAGGCGTCTACTGCATGGATAAGAGTCTTTTGAAGATGGACAGTAAGGGAAAGGTAGATTTAAAGAAGATTTAATACATCCCCATACATAAGAGACAAAGCTTACAGATAACCCATTAAAGCCCTTTTATTACCAGAAACCCCCAACAGACATCACAAAGTTTAAAGGCCTGTCAGAAAGAGGCAGCACATGCTACACACAGCAGGCAAAAGTCCTTAAAAACATGGTCAGTAGCCTGCAAAAAAATCAACAAGGGCTGCTGTCCTCAAACAGAGCATTTGCTTGATTCCATTCCAAGCTGATCCTTGCCCTAGGTTTTGCTCTCACTGACTAGTGACATTAAGCAGATTTACAGGTTAGTCAAAGTTTTCTCTCCACACAAGTCCTTAGCAGAGTTTTCTCTGCAAATCTCAGCCTGCTGGAAGAAGTGCTGCCCTCTCCCCTGATTTCAGATCAGAGCTGAAGCTGACAAAATGCACCTGCCATAACGACTCACCACTAACAACCCTGCACCTTCAATATAAAGTTTCAAGCACCTGATATTAGTGTGACGCTGGCGAGCTCTGCTGTCTCTGCCTGCAGGCCTGGAGCTCTGCAGAGCACTGAGCTCCTACAGGCGCCCAAGGAGAGATGAGGGGGCCATGCTTCATAGCTGTCTCTGGGGAAGGAAGCCCTGTGCTCTCCAGCAAAATGGCCAAGACAAGAAACTGCACAAAACCTGCTGAAGCTGCATGAAAAATCAGAAGCCAGACAGAATTATTTTCTGCCAAGAAGAGGGAAGAAATATTGTGCATACATAGACAGTGTCCTGGGGGTTATAAGGCGAGACATGGTGACACAATGATGGCTTAATTTCCGGATGATCTGTCGAGCAGAAGATGCTTTGGAAAGCTCTTTTATCCAGTCCAGCTTTTGGGATGTGTGACTAACAGCAATAGGCCATAATAATTATTTTTTTAATCTCACTTCAAGCACAGTTTTCTCCTGATTATCACTAGAGCACATTTCTAGCACGATATATCTTGGTTGGATCTGAAGCTAGCTCTAGGCAAAGATGTTAAAAACAGCATAGCATTTTGCTCTTGCAAGGGAGAAATCTCACAATTAGGCCATCTGCTACTTTGCAAACCACTGACAGCTCGGCCTCCTATTTGCTGATAGAACCAGAGCCGGCAATTAAATAGCAGCTCTTCCTCCCTACCCTCCTCCAACCTCAACAGCTCTACCCCTGTGCCACAGCTCCTCTCGTGCACCACCCACCAAGGATTTCCTTCTTCACCTGAAAATGGATGAGCTGCCCTGCTCCTCAGCGAGGTGCCTCCCTGCAACTGGTCTCTGCCCCTCTCATTTTTCCTGGCTTTGGCTCCCTTGAGTCACAGCTCTAGGTGCGGTGGGCTGATGCCGATGTTGCTGAGAATGAAGCTGCAGCTCCTTGATGGCAGGATACTTATTCTCAGCTCATGTCAAGTCAGAAGGGAGCTGCCTCTGCACCTGGTGCGACTGCTTTCAAGTAGCTTGAGCCTCCTCAAGACAAATCTCCTGTTTTAAAGTAGACTGAGAAAATAACTGAGGCCATGCCACTTTCAGCTTTCCTGCAGGCAGGAAGAGAGAGTCTCAGTTTACTCTGTCTCTACAAATAACTGCACCCCAGCATAGAGGAATCCACCCCACAAAGCAGTGGTCAGCTGTGGTGGTGTGGAGCTCAGCACTGCTGGGCATCTTTGCACTTCCAGCAAACCCGGCTTCTCCCACAGCCTGAGCAGCCCAAATCCACATCCTTGCAGTACATCACAGTCCCCTGGGCAAAGAGTCCACTAGTTTTCTCCTATGTGCTCCATGCACACACTGGCACTCTGGCATGGAGACTGCAGCTGCTGTGTTCTCCCCTTCCATTGCCAGCCTGTGCCCTCGCCCTTGCAGCACTCATCAGGAATCCTCCCGTCCTCCACCCCTCTGCAGGAGACAGCTCTCTTCAGTGGGCTGCTGGCAGATAATCTTCCTGACTCATAATGGCTTGCTTTCTTTTAAGGAAGATGGATATCTCTGAAGTTGGTGATTTCTGTGTCTCTCAAATTCATCATCCTGTGATTGCTGCGGTATCAGCAGCAGAGTTCCTACAGCGCAGCAGCTGGATGCAGCGGCACACAGATAAACACGGTGCACATGCTTTGTAAGGAAGGCACAGAGACCGGGAGCAGCGCTGTGCTCCTGATCAGATTCTATGCTTTGCCTTCTTTCAGCACATCAAGCACGCTGGTGTGTTCTCAGCAGGACCCAAATACCCAGACACAAAAGGGCAGACAAGGGGCTTAGCTTCAGACTTACTTTTCCTTTGACAGCTTTGTAAAAAGCTAAATATTCATGTAATTAGCACGTGTTTCTTTAAGGGAGCTTGTTCTCTTAATGCTAATCCGGTCTGAATGGCCAAGCACACGGAATTTTGCTTGTGGCGCTGGATGAATTCACCTGTGGGGCAGCTGATCAATGCAAGGGTCCCTGCAGTGAACAAACGGGGCTTCCTCAGCTGAGTTCGGCGAGCTACATTTCCCCTTGCTGAGCTTTCCGGCTTGGGCGGACATTTGAAACGGGAGGTGGTCTGGCTCGGTGGAGACGGTGTTTGTCATGGGAAAGAGGACGCGTTCCTGCTGCCAGGCAACCGGCGCTGCAGCGCCCGTGCCAATGGCTGCGAACACCTCTGCAGAGGCAGGTCTACAGAAGGAGCGGCCAACCCGGGGCTGCTGGGGGGCCCCATCACCCCACGGAGCCGGGGGTGCCACAGCTGCTCCCCCAGGGACCCCCGCCGAGGCAAAGTGGGGAGATGGTGCTGTGCGCCTTTCCCTGCCTCCTGAGATCCCACTCGGGGAGCCCAGTGCCCGCTGCCCCGGAGCAGAATTTCTGCCCTGCTTCCAGCCCTGGCTTCAGTCAGTGCTGCTCAGGGGGACGTGCCCTTGGCAGGGCAGACCCGGGGGAGAGGCTGCTGTTTGCCAGGTGGTGCTGTGGGTGGTCTGCAGAGCCCCTCACCCTCCCTCAGCACTTAACTTCAGGTGCTTGGGGGATTCCATTCTGCAGCCAGCTCTCTACTCCTGCCCGTTCACCCCTCTCCATCCTGTGGCACAGCCTTGCTGGAGGGCTGGCACAACCTGGGTAACTCCATCACTCGACAAATATTCATTGTAAAACCATGCCCCGATGAAACAAGCCCCTTCTCATCGTCCTCTCCCCTGCATATTCAGCCACACTGGCAGGGGTAAAGAGAGGGGAGAGAGGAGGGACCCCAGACTGGTGTTGGTACCAGCTTGGGAAAGCAGTGCTGCTGCTGTTCTGGATGGTGAACTCTGGAGGGAAGTCTACTATACTCTGGGTCGTGAGTTTCTTTCCCCAAACCCTGCTGCAATCTGCCAAACACAGCTTGTCAGCTGAGGATACAATAGATTTTACTCATGACAGATATGCATATGCACACATATATAGCATGAAAAGCTCATTCAGTAGGATTAGGTAAAATTACCAGAGCATGTGCAAAACAGCAGTGCCATCCGCTGAAAGCATGCCCTTTGCTTGCTGATTTTGATAAAAGATTTTGATTTCTTCCAATCTCTTACTCCAGGAATATTACTATGGAGACAGCATAAAGATCTATGTACTAATAGTTTCAAGAAGTTTTCATGTAGTGATAGTTAGGCCTCTAAGATCTTACATTCCCGGGGGAAACTTTTATTCGGATTTTCATTTAGTTTTTATTTTACAGTTTAGGGGCAGATACCTGGAATGCTGAGGAACACATCTTGTTTCATCATGCTTGGACCTTCATGGGCAGGCTTTGGCCACAAGTCCAGTGGAAAGACATAACTTATTCAGAGCCATGCAGATGACACGTTGACATGTACTCTCACCACCTTGCCCAGCTTAAACCCTAGAAACAGCAATGTGAGGTGAGAGAAGGGGAAGAGAAAGGCAAGATCAGATCGCTGTAGCAGCTCGCCCCTATTGTAGATACAGACAGACCTCAGTGGATGAAGCGTTATCTGCAGAAGTTTGAATCCAGGGGATAGGAATCATATCCCTTCTGGACCCCAGAAGCAATTTCTTTGCAGTGAAGGTACAGTGAGCAACAGTGAGGAACAGCACTAGTAAAGGGCCGTTCAGAAACTGCCTTT
Organism: Certhia americana; assembly: GCA_018697195.1. Taxonomy (NCBI): domain Eukaryota; kingdom Metazoa; phylum Chordata; class Aves; order Passeriformes; family Certhiidae; genus Certhia; species Certhia americana. Next base: position 84,643,941 of record CM031859.1, on the reverse strand, counting down.
GCTCCTGAAGCTTCTTCCCCTTTTTCCCTCTACTCCTCACGTGTGCGGGTAGCAAGGCAGGTGCCATGGCTCCCCAATGCAGATGGCAGGAGACAGTGTGCTTTCTCCTCCAGTGCCCATGGTGCAGGCGACCAAGCCTCTGCTGGCCTGAGCAGCCCGGACTGGGAAGCAGACTCTGACACAATCTGCGCAATGCTGCCTGATGATTCACTCCAACTCGCTTTTCATTCCCTTGGGAACACAGAAGGGAGCCAGGGAGCAGATCAGCACCCTGCTGATACAGCTTCCCCCTGCATGAGCTTACCCTTCGAAGAGAGCCTACGTCCTTACTTAAGGGGAGTATGGAAAACCTGTCAGAATAAACACCAGTAAGGATTATTGTTGTGAAGTACGAAGCAAGGATTTAGCCTACCGCCTCCAACTCTCGTCAGTCCTAATTAGAGGTGAGGGGTGAGCTTGAGGGCTGTCCTGCAAACTGGGCAAGGTGGTGATGCAGAACACTACCAGTAGGCCACTGGGCTGGCCTGGTAATAGTTTCTTTAGCAGAGTAAAAATACCTGACATTGACAGCCAGCATGCTGGTTTGTGTATGCATAATTTGCTGTGATCATGCTATAAATCAAGATGAGACTGCTAAAATTATGTATGACCTCATTTGATAGATTATCTAATAAGAAATTTGCTAATGCAGTTTATCACTTAAAAAGCCATACGACTGCTAAGGATGAGTACTTTACTGCAGCACATTTAAACCTAATTGTCAGAGGAGAAAAGCAAGCGGATTTCAGAGGTGAGTTAGAAGAGCATCCTTATGAGGATGATGTCTTCACTAAATCAGTGGTGCAATGCAGCAAGCAGGGTGGAAAGGAGTCTCCTCTGGATAAAGGTACAAAAAGCTGCTAGACAAGGCTGTACTGTGTGAGAATACTGCATGGACTCACTGATCAGCAGCACCTTTATAAATGTAAATAGTTGTATCCTAACTGGCATGCTTGCTTTTATTGTTTAATCCAGTGTTATCTTTTAATTTTTCTGACATTTCAGTTCTGTTTCACTGTCTTGCAAGCAGATCTAAAATCCCTGCTATGTGCAAAGAAACTACCAGCCTAGACCTCTAGCTCTAACTTGCTATTCTGGTTATGTTGCCTGTCAGAATAAAAAGAGTAATTGTTTTGCTGCTATATGTTACCATCAAATATTTTTGTTCTTCCAGTCCTGTGACTCATTTAAAAAGACTGAACATCACTTTGACGTACACAAACAGAACTAGAAAGCAGCTCAAGCCAATGAAATAAAGCTTGTTTTGCAGGTTTGTTAATCACTAATTCTGTTCCAATCCCTAATTTTTGATTAATATGATTAAAATATAAATGCTGTTTTCTTTACTGATATTTTTCTAAAGCTCATTCTGGGGTCTAAATGCCTGTATATATGATACTGTTCAAAGCCTTTGAGATAAACATTAAACTGCCTCACAACTCTGTGTGTGTGTGTGTGTGTGTGTGTGTGTGTGTGTGTGTGTAGGGGGAGGTGTTAGAGAAGTGATGATTTTGAACTCCATTTTAGGATTGGGAAAAATGAGATGGAAACATGAAAGAGCTTTCAAAGGGCCACACAGAAAATCATTATCAGAGCCAAGGCTAAACCTCTGACTTCCCTGATCCCCATCTCATCTCCTGAATGCCCAGAGCAAAACTTGCAGATGTCCCCTTTCTACGCCCCCACACCTTGAGCAAATCCTGCCTCATTTGTACCCTGCCCAAAAGGGGGAGTTTGTTCTTCTCCAGGGAAAACAATGGATTCTGGTAGAAACAGGGAAATCTGATATTGCTGCACAGAAAATGTGACCATTGGCACAAGAAGGCAGGAAGTAATTTTACTGAGCACTGCTAAGTCAAAACAGTAGGTGATACCTCCACACTGATTCAGGTGTGTGACTAATGATTTGGGATTGTAGAGGAGCTACTGGTGTCACGAGAAAAGCAAAGATACTTGTAAAGACTGTAAATTCCTGGGATCAAGGAGCTGAAAAAAAGATATTCTGGTAGAGACATAAATTAGAGTCAGGCAGGGGGGCTCGCCATGACATTTGCACAAGAGGCCCACCTAAATATTATGATGCCTATATTGATAATGTAGTGCCAGTTGAGTAGCTGGAACTGTTCCTAAGAGACCTGGAGCCTGTGTTTTTGTGTGAACATACAAAGCTGTGTGTATACATCTGACTGGAGTGTTTTATTTTTACAAAAGCAAAAAACACAAAGCAATGACAATGTCATCTGCTCATTAAGTGGCCCAGCCCTAAAGGGGTGAAGCCACTTGAGAGGTAATGGCATAGTTCACCATTTGTGCCTTTCCCCAATGATGTTAGTTGATGCAAGTTGAGCTATGATTTTACATTTTTACAATGATTTTACATTGAAGACACATCTCTACAACAAGCTGGACTCAGGGCATCTGCTCACTCACTGTAGACTGTCAAATAATGCCCTGATTATAATTTTTGGTCACAGCTGATATGCCTTAGGACAGAAGTTTCATCATAAAGCTTTCATTAGTCATTCCTTGAGTCATCCTGTTTCATGAGCTCTTACCCCTACCAAGATAAAATCTAGCTATCAGTAACAATTTTCAGAGACCTACCAGTCAGTGATTTTGTGATGCAACCTGTAGCAGCCAGGCAGAAGCTACTCCTCCATATTTCATCTCCTGTCAGTCATCAACAAGGCAAAGTAAAAACAGCTGCTCTGAGCCCACATTATTGCAGTGAGATTCCAAGGGAGAGATGCTGAACATCATTTAAACCCAAGGGAGAACCAAGACAAAAAATAAAAGTCCTAAGCCTGTACCCTTGAAGCTGAATGGTTTTTTCCCTCAATAAACATCTATTCAAAATAAATGCTTCTCATGCCTGCTGGGCAGTAAACCTTGCCATATAGCTGCATATACTGTGCTTGGCCATATGGTTAGCAATGCACCATGACGAGAGACATATCATAAAAATAGTACTGGTAGAAATATTCTTAAAACACCACTTATGGGCCAAAAATACCCTCTAGAAGAAACAGACTGTGAAAGTACATACTGAAGTTGCTATCTGGTACAACAGGCAAATGCTCCTGCTGTTCAAATGAAAAGGTGGATTTTTTTTTCTTTGAAAACATTAGGTAAATATTCCTAGAAAGACGGATCTTAAATGCATGGCAGGGACTACAGCATGAATCCACTGATTAATGGTTAAAGATTGTCCAGAAAAGTCCATGCGATGTGGAAAGAGAGCAAGGCTTCAGCTATGGTCTTACCTGAGGACTAGGATACACTCCTTCAAAGGGTGGAAATCCCACCCTACCACACATTCTCCTAGATCATATGGGACATCTTTAGCTGAGTCACCAGAGAAGAGCAATACAGAAATTTCCAAAGCTGGAAGGAGCAAAGTTTTACAGACATCCTATTATGTACAACTTACATAATCTGAGTTCTTAGCTGCTTAGATAATATAGTGATAGAAATTTATAGAATTAAAAAAGAAAAAGCTTCTCACAGATAATAATACAGCAGGAATGGAATTAAAGTGCTCAAAAAAATCGGTAAAATAAGTCCCATTTTTATTCTGGCTTTATTGGATGTTTCCAAGAGGGAATTAATGCAACAAAGATGATGCCTCAACTCTTATAGCCATGACATCATTTACACTTGAACTGTAACTTCTCAAAGCATTATTTCACTTTTGGAAACAGAAGCTTCAGGTGACTTAGATGCAAAAGGCAAAGATCAGGGTTAAAACAGTAGTCTAAAGAGGACTGGGTTTTTTTCTGTTGAACTGCAAAACTTGCACTAACTTCAGTGTGGATTCCTACTCTCATCTGTATGCAACACCTCGTGTCTTGGAAAAGATGAGCAACTCTTATCTACATGTTCATAAAGATAAACACAAAAGTCTTGAGCAAGTGGCTGCAGCAATGGACTGTAACTAATGTGGAAGAGTAACAATGCAAGCATGTTATACCTAGAAATATTTCTTCTTTGATCATGAATTTTGGGGTTTATCTACTTTACATAAAATACCGAGGACTTAGATCCTCCACTGGCTTAAGTCGTAGCTCTATATCAAAGCACATGGAATTACATTGATTTGTATAAGATGATCACATATTTGTAAAACATATTTTGGCCTAGATGGCTGATAGACTAGAGTAAGGGAGTGGAAGGAAATAAATCCTTTTAGAAGATAATAATCACATACTTCAGTAAGGTGAGCAAGAAAGAGGAATAGTATTTATATATAACATTTCTCGCTACCCAGTGAGAAATGTATCCTTTTTTCATATGTACAAGCCATGTTATCTCTAATGAAATAATAATACCTTGTGCTGCGAAAACAAGATGGACACACACATGAACAATAATGTAGGGGCTTACTTCAGAAGTGTTTGCTCTGCACTGCTTCTGGTACCTTCCTCTGCTTGCTTTTCCAAAGTAGCACCTCTCTGGTGGTTCAGCTTCTGTGCAGGTTATTCAAGGACTCTTTCAAGTACCAGTACATTCAGAGGGATAAGGTTTATCTGAAAGGCAGGCTATACAAACGAACATACAATAAACTTATGCAGTTCCACATTTTTTCCACTCCAAAGATTGTTCTTCCATCACCTGACACTTTGGTGTAAAATGCATCAACAGGCTAGAAGCTGGTATGTAAACTTCACATGCCAGACATAGGGAATGCTCAGGACATCCATAGCTGAAGAGTTTCCGTGACGGGAGAAACCCATATTCATGTGAGGGTGGAAAACTTGGTTTACCAACAGTTGGGCCATTTGCTTTGGAATAATTTGATCACTATTGGCATTAGACCAATTAATGGTTTACATGGTGCAACTGTGCTTGGGGAAGCATAGGCTTCCAGCTTCCATGACTAAACACAGGACTGAAAACAGCAAGGAATGGTAATAAAGGAATTGAAGTTATCTACTACCAGAAAGCAAACCTGATTTCCAACCAAACACCTGCCATTAAAAAATGATTTCCCACAAATTCCTTATTTCCTTTGTGGAGTCTCATATCTAAGGTTAGCCAGGGATTAGAGGTAAGATGCTGAAACATTTTGTCTATTGACAATAAAAGTCTGCCAGTTCTTTGCAGCAGTAGTAAAAAAAAAAAGGAAAGGTGCACCTGTGGTGCTGCTCTTCCATCATTTTGAAGCTGTTCTTCAGGATGTTGTATTACTTTTTGTCTCTGTTTATTTCTAAGTGCTATTGCTTGGCAGGCAAAATTCTTGGACTGTGTTATGTATCAATCCTTCCAGCATCTAGGTTTTCACAGCGTTATTAATACTCAAGAACACAGGAACAGATCTAAAATAAATATCCCACTGTACTCTTCACTGGGTCCTATGCATCAACTACTGCACTAGGATAAAGAAATGCTTGGTATTCCACAACTGGATGGAGAACAGAGAAGGGAGAGCTCACAGTGAAATGCTGGGAGCTGGCTCTCTGTAAACAAACAGAAGGGAAGATAAATCAAAGCTGTTCTTTGATCCCAGCAGTCCGGGCCATGTTCTGCTTGACTCCGCACCGACAGCCAAGGGCTCCTTTTGCTCCCTGTGTGTTCAATAAGGCATTATTGAGCCTCCCAGTCCCACCGAGCAGCCTGGCTGGTGCAGCATTCATCAGGCTGGGATGAATCTCTGCAGGCCAAATAGGGGCAGGGCCCTTGCTCTGTCCCCAAGAGCAGCACAGGAAACCTCTCGTGGAGGAGCAGCCGGCTCTGCTGCTCAGTGCTTCCCGTGACCCAGGTGCCTCAACTCCAACACTCATCATGTTTCCCTCTCTGCTGCTCCCAGAGGACTTAAAGGTGTTCCCTCAGATGCTATAATTTAGCCCTTCCAGGCATCAGTCCTGTTCAACCATGCGAGGACAACAGAGTATTTAAAGCTGAAACAGCCAAAGAATATATTCAAGAATCTGTGATAAAAGCTACAATTTTATGCACTGTGGAGCATCCATCAAGGAAATGCACAGAGCTAGTGCCACAAAATAATTACATGTACGGAGTCCATTGTAAACACAGCTTTTATGTGCATCAGCACAGCTGGGGACAGTGTTTAAAAATATAATTATGTAATGCATTTTATGTAGTCCGTGAGCCATTCAAGTGATACCATCGGTTCAGCAAAATTGTACGCAGCAGGTCTGTATCTATTGGCCTAAGCAAAGAAACATTTTTCAGGAGCATTATTTTTTTTCCTGCCACAAAATAGATTTGTCTCCGATGCCTACGGGGGATTTGTGTCTCTGTCATTGGCCACTTTCTCTCCTACTTTCACCAATGAAGGAGAAAGAAATGGGGAGTTATTTTTGGCCTTGCAGCAGACTCCAGCATCTAAATCAGTTAGTTCTGAAACCACTTGGGGTGGTGCCGGTTCTGTTTTACTGGCTTTAGAGGGAAGGAATTTGTGATGTCTGACTGTTAGTGAAAGGAAACAAAGCAGCTGTTGTGGGGTGGAAGGGCAAGGCAAGGTTAAGGCTCTGTGTAAGGAAGCAGAGTCCAGCCTTCAGGACTAGATGTGCAGCAAAGGGTGAGCTATGGCTAGGGCAGCACAGAGGAGGCTGTTACCAAGCCACACAGAGGCTTCAGTTAGCAGGAGATCTCTATTAAAATGCACAGAGAAAGCAAGCTTACAGCTACACTATCTGCTGACACCCTCATACACCCTCCCCACTGCCATTCCCCCATTTATTTTATCCTTGCAGAGCTTTTAGTGACTGAGCTGCAAAACATGTCGAGGAAGCTTTGCTTTCCTTCTTGTTCAATCTGCAATTGTGGCTCAGTTGAGGTGATGCAACAGTAACATTTCTCGCACAGTGCTTCACCGTGCTGCTAAGTGACAGGAGCTGCAGCATCCACAGATGTTTTTCTGAGACAAAAATTGAGGTTTGTAGATACTACTTAATGGTCATTTTAAGGCCCCAAGGCTTTCACTACTTTGCAGACAGTAGATTATATGTCTAAGCTAAATCCTACATGGAAAATGATGTTTGAGCTGTCAAAGTCTCTCTAGGAGACCCAGAAGATTGTTTTTTTTTCATTTAAAGAGACCATTAAAGAAATCTGTACCTAGTTTCATAACAGAAGATCCACAGGTGGGTGTAGCGAGATAGCTTCCTGAGCTAGCCAGGAGCTGCCTGGCACAGAAACAGGACTTGATGCTAATTTCTAAATATAGGCTCTGATATCAGGAAAGAGATTTCCTTTTTTCATGCTGGGTCATGTGTAGCATACAGAAAAGGAGAGTGGGGACCAGAATCCTGGTGTCTGCATTCCTGATTGCATGCTGGCATCATTGAGAAAGAGAGACATAGCTCCTCGCATTCTCTTTTCCTTCCTATGGATATTGTATTTCTCTTTGCTTCCTGGGATGGCATTGATTGGAAGATATCACAGCCAGAAGAGTCCATCAGTGGCTGCAGCATGGCACAGCAGAGCCAAGTGGGAGCGCTGCTGTTGGATCACACCCGAATGATCAGCAATGCTTGACAGAATAGCTGTTTGTCTGAAAGACAGGCACAGGCATCATCCAGCTACACTTTCAAAAGGAAGCAAATACAGCACTGTTTGAAAAATCTCAGAATTGCCATATGTTTGAGTATACAGCTCCTAAGGTATTTAGATGTTTCCTTCCCTATGGAAATCTCTGTAAAGTACATTTTGTAGATGAAGCTCTTTGTGTTCTCTGTGGCAGATTGTGCAGATATAGACTAATACAGTGCATACCACCTCATTTCAGAGAAAGGTAGGGCAGCTATCACTGCCTTGCCTCCACTGCACAGCCTACTAGCATGTGTCAGCAACCATATTTCATGTCACATTACACAAGGAAGATAAGGTTTCCCATGAACAACTTAAGTAAGCAAATATTCACACACATATATATTACATAGATACTGAGCAGAATCTTTATACATTATTAGGGAAAGCTTGATTTGGGGGAGGTATAAGCAGTTAGATGGTTTCTGTAATTAAACTTGAGGAAAAGCAAACTTTTGCATTTCTAAAATCATTCAACGTGATTTTTAAAGTCGCACATAGTAGAATTTTTTCTGAGGAACTTTATCAGCACAATTGATAAAGATGCACAAGATGCATCTTGCACACAAGATGTACTGTATAGTTAGTCAAAATGAAACTATTATGCACATAAACAGAAGGCATAAATAATAAGCAGTACTTTAAAATTAATTTTCTGAGCAGAATTGGACAGCGGCCAACTAAAAAGTCCTTCAGTCTGTAGTATCAGTATCAAATGTAGGAATTTTATGGTAGGAATTTTTTTAAGATGTAACATTTTATATTCTCATGGGAATTTGTAACTGTCCACTTGAATGTGCTTGATAATTTAGAGCAAGACATATTTAACACAATGCCTGCAGACAGTGAGCTGGATTTTAAAAACCACACTGTTGAGCAAACAAGGTTATATGTCTATAGCTTGTTTATGCATGAGATAATTCCTTTGTAAGTCTGGTTCAGAATGTATGATACCAACAGGTGAAGACCAAACTCTTCTTTATATGTCTTGTCTAATCCAGCTAGTGTGGTATGAGCATAAAATGAGTCCAAAAATTTAGTTTTGGACCCTAAAATGCTATATTTACTATCTCCCAAAGGAAACATGTTAAATAGAGTACTGTCAGCAGATGGGACATGGGGAAGAGGCAGGAATGAACAGGCAATGCGACTTCCTCAGGATCACATAACAGCTTTGTAGAGGAATTCACAGCAGAGCCCCTGACTTGTGTTCCACAGATTGCTAACCCCTCTCAGGGTCCAAACTGCTTGCAGTGTGCCTTTCTGAAGGATATCACAACACTGCCCTACCACAGAAGCAGCAGAGACCATGTTCATTGAACATTTGTTAAAGAGATCTGGTTTAATGTTCTCAAAAAAAGTTACTTGAAAGGGTATGCTCTTTCCAAGTTCATTCAACAAAGCTTTATGGCTTAAAAGCTAAAAGCAAATTTGATTACAAAAAACACTTTCAAATGGAATGTGTTTTATATGATCACAGGGAACCTTCAAAACATAAAATTAAATAATTTATGTCAGTGCCTTCTGGGTGAAGCCTAGCTGTGAATTCAGCGGTAGAAATATGCAGACAGAATGTTGTGTCCTAGAAAGAAGAACAAATGCTACTTCTACCTTTCTGAGAAAACAGAGAATCCCAACACTGACATGAACACAGAAAAAGATAATAGTTAAAAGCAGGGAGAATCCTTCAGACTGCCTGTACAGACACTTCTTAATATCCATAAAGAAGTTAGTGCTAACTATATTTATTAGCTATCAGAATTACCTAGGCGTAACTAAAACTCTGATTCCTTGAAGCCAGTCACTCATTCTTAAAATATGGTACATATGTGAAACTGTTACCTCTTCCAAAAGAGACAACTGCCTTGGCACAGCAGAGTGTTACTGCAGGGTAAATGGTGGGATTTGGTCACAGGTCTGAAGGAGTGTTGTAAGGAGAACCCTTGCCCTTAAATTCCTTCAGTGCTCTTCCTTTAATCCCTCATACTAATGTTATTTATACAGTGTTTATTAAAAGTGGTTTCTAATTTCAGGTGCCTCACTAAAACCACTCAGCTGCTAGAGGTTTGCACACCTCCATCTCACTCCAACTGAGCTAATGGAAGCAGTGGGCAATACCTGGTCTCATCTCCTTCCATATGACTGCAGTAACACATTCCCATTTTTTCAATCACCACTACTCAGCACAAACGGCTACTCAAGCTGTATTTCCTTAAAAAGGTGGGAGTTGGGGAAGCATTGCCTATTTGGGGACTTGTAGGCAAAATACGTTTTTTATGTAAGAAAATACCAGCAGATGGATTTCACGAAGGAAAAAAAAGGAGAAAAATGCCATAGCTGGTCTAAATAGTTACAGCAAAGAAGAAATGCGAAACCGAAACCCAGCTTGTTACCTGTATCTTGGCAGTGTGCAGTTGCAGGTAATAATTGTCATCACAGTCCGACTTCCCAGCCTATGGAATGGAAAGTTGAGAACATGCTCATCCTGACTAGCTGACAGAGCAGGTGGATGGCAGCTTTGAGCTACTTGGAAACTACAAAAGAGACTCAGCCTTTAGAACAAGTAGGTGCATGGTGACCCTCCAAAGCACCTCATGATGAGGATATTTCCTTTTGCTCACTATGTGCAACAACAGAAGTGGTGGTATGGCCTCATCAACAACCAGGACAACAAGACAACTTTTAAATTACTGTTTAAAGGACAAGGAGAAGGTGGTAACCAATATCTACCTGCAGCACATGCAGCACTCACAGAAGCACTTGTGAGTGTTTCTTCCCTCCTTGGCAAAAGTAGGTAGATGTGGAGAAAAGTTCACAGAAGTTCTTACCATCCACTCTACCCTGAATTTTCTAGAATTCATGACCACTGGCTTAGACCTAAAGCCAGTTTTGAGTATTCACTTGCCTGGCACATGCATGTGAGAAATTGGTCTGTTATAAAGTGAGAGAGTTAAAGGCAAGAATGGACCACTACAATTACCCTTTCTAATCGCCAATGTATTTAATTTCAATTCAGTAACCCCATAAAGAACCACATCACTATCTATTTAAGTAAATATCTGGCTAAAGCATGTCTTTTGAAAAGATATTAATTCTTGTCTTAAGAAGAGTATATAAACAATCACTCCTAAGGAGGTTTTTTTTTTTAGTAATAAAAATAATTTCAAAATTAAACCAAATTTCTAATTTGAGCTTACTTACCCTCAGGTTCCAGATTTCTGAGACATATTTCACCAGTCTCCACACATTCTCTTGAGTCATCCAATCATTTTTTGGTAGTACCATCTTACTATGAGGGTACTTTATACTGAGCAAATCAGCTTTTAATCTTCTTCCTGATAAAGCTAAACCAGCTCTCCATTGAGGCTCTCTACTAAAGATTCCAGGCCTCAAATCTGTTTGTGGCTTTCTGTGAAATTATTAATCAATACCTAGGCAACTAAAGTATCTGTCACAAAATAAAGGATACTGAGACAGAAAAGGTGCATAAGAAGAGAAAGTGTGCACTTCAAACCCACAGCAAGTCTACAACATTACAAAATACAATGTTCAGATCTAGACTTCGTCTGTTTTACTCTGTTTTGTTAAGTTCCAGCCTTACCCTTAAATCTCCTAGGCATACAGGATCAAAAAATTAGGGAAATTATTGTATTTTCATGTCTGAGGACAAATTTTAGACCCCCCTGCTTTGTAGAGAGAGCTGCTTAAGCACAGTGCAGGGCAGTGTTCAGCCAGAGTCTGGGATTATGGAGGTGTGCAGAGTGTTCCCAGGACAGCCAGAGCTGGCTGGAGGGCTGCTCTGCCTCCTGCTGCCAAGGGCTGGCCGGGACTGCTTCCACCCTGCCCTGCTCTGGGTCACCTGCTGCCCAAACAGGGCACTGATATTTGGGCTGCAGGCTGTGGCTATTCAAGGACCAGGTTCATATTTGCTAAGCTGTTAATTACAGTGTAGGACTTAGTTTCTAATACCAGTGACACAGCAGGAAGCTCCCAAAGTCCCTACTTCACCGTTCTCCACCAGTACCAAGGGGACTCCATACTACTATTTCTTTCACATCATTATGCTTTTAAAAATGATCAGATCACAGTTTCAAGAAGGAGCCATCCTTGGAATGGCATATATTTAAAAGAAAGGCAATTTCCAATTACTACAGTCTGTAAAAGCCAAAGATCAGATTCAATTACACTGCACTTCACAATTTACAATCTGTTGGTGTTCATTTCAGCAGAGGCTTGTTAAATGCTCTCTTGCTGCAGACCTTCAAAATGTTCTTGCTAACTGAAAGAGAAATGGTTCTTAGTCCAGAGCCTCACCATATTTCAAGCCATTAAAATCTGGGTCAGACTCCAGCCTCTGCTCAGAAACCCCACTTTGGCAAGGATGGCACACGGCTGGGTTTCCAGCCCAAGGAAGGAACCTGGTGGGCTACTGAGCAAAGTTGGTGTGAGCCCACATTTAAAATGCAAAGTCACCAGAATACACAAACAAGCAATATGTCAGATTCTGACATATTGATTACGTATTATTGATTGAACGTACATGTTGATTACATATTATCTATTGCATGATTCTAAGTCCAGAATTTGAATGTCCTTGGATTTTCCTTTTTTTGAGAGCGAGGCTTTCTGGCTTCATGGTTTGGTTGCTATTGCTGTGGCACATAAGTCCTCAGAGATACCGGGCATGTGGTGAAGGTGCTTGTCCTGATGGTTCCTGATGCACATTCAGCAGATCCACAACACAAGGCAGGTGGCAAAATCAAAGGGAAGGGCCACAAAGGCAGTAGATTCCCAGGAAGGTGATCTTTGCAAGCCCCTTCTCATAAGTACAATGCTAAGTATCCCCTAGGTATGCTGGTATAAAAATTAAGCAGCAGAGGTAAAGTCAATAGAATTGTATCAGTTCATACCAGATAAAAATGTGGCACGCTCTAGGAAACTATATCAGTGGTATATAATTAATTAATTGAAGACACAGGTGTCCAAACAATCCCTGACTCAGGAAAAATGCTAAGTGTCTTTTGATGTGTTACAACAAAGCAGATCCAATATATACCATTGAAGTTGATAGCAAAAATGGAAAATTATGACATTCCTGCACTCATCCCAGGGTTAACTCAGTCACTCCTTCCCCCATTTCTGGACATCTACTGGTATGGACCTTCTCAAATACCTGAAAATTAAATGAAACTAAGGCAGAGGAGGAGAACAACAGAAACAACAGCCAGCATTCCTCTTAGCATTTAAAGATGAGACGTATTTTCCAACAAGAAAAGTGCCAGAAACACTGAACTGACAAGTTCAGTGACAAGTTCCTCTAACAAGGCAAATCAAAATGCTTTAAGATTTGTTTAGGTGACTAGATACCAACAAAAATCACTTCCATTAAATCTTGCCTGTTAACCATGGCTTAGTGTAGAATTAGCATACTCCTGACTGGGCCATTGACCTGCAGTGTAGTAGTGCAGTGCACTAAGTTCAAAGTGGGCAGTTGCCATTGTGGATCATGGGATGCATTAGTTTTGTGTATTCAATTTGCATTTATTTTAAATATTGTGACCTCTCTGCTCCCTTTTCTGCATTTAATTTTTTTAAGTTTGCCTTAGTGGGTATTAGTAATATTTCATTTTTTTTAATTGGTTTTGGGTGTGGTGGAAGCCAAACATACTTATCTGCTATTGTTCCACAAGTATGAATGTTGCACTAGTACTGAACTGCATTACCAGTGACATGGGCTACAGGGGTTTTGTGTAATCAGGATAAATCAGACTGATTTCAGAGAAACACATGGAGTCAAGCTCAGATTGCACAAATTGCTCCAAAGTCAGAGGAGGAACCAGGTCATATGGCAGACAGCAATCTAAAACCTAGATTTGAACAGGTGTCAGTTGACCCTCCTGCCATGAAGAACAATCAGAAAAAGCACCAGGGGAGGATGAACAGGAATGAATCCTGAAGGAGCTGCAGGCATGAGAGCCCTGGTTCTCTCAGAAGTTCAAGGAGTGCAAAAGCACACAGCAGCCTGCAGGGTTGCTGGCTCTTACCGTGCCAGCTCCACGGGGAGCACAGCCAGGGCTGCCCTTGGGCAGCATCCAACAAGAGGTTTTGTCCCTAAACAGTGGGGCTAAGGAGGTTCCAAGGAGGAGGTAAAGTTGACTTTGGCAGCTTTGAGAAATCTCAAGGCAGCTTTTGAGGTGAAATGAGGGGAAAGCTAGGAGACAGGCAAACTTGGAAATGCAGCAGCTGCAATATTCATCCAAATTTAAGTCACATACAGATTAAAAATGAAGACATAACTTCTGAGCTATGAGTATCACTAGGAAAAGAAGACAGGCAATTCAGTACAAAGGGAGTTTCAAAGCTCTGTGTTTTTAGCTAAACAAACTAAATGTTAACAGGAGACACTGACATGAAGTTGGCTTTTATAAGGAAGAACTTTCCCTTCCTCCTCCCAGCACGGCAGCAAGCCAAGCTGAAAGCCGATGATCAAAGGTCAGTCAGCGCTCCTGAATCTCACTAGTTATCAGGATCTCCGCTGGAAACAAATGCTTTCACACTGCAGTTGAGCATGTTTATAAGGGCTGCTGAAAGCTACATTTCAATTAATGCAGAGGTAAGACACTTTGGGTTCTGGACAACATCAGCATGGAGATATTTTGAGTGGCAGTGAGTCAATACTCTATTACTAGAAGCTCTGCAGGCAAAGTGCCCACTGGGTATAGGGAGGCAGCTATGGTCTCCCCTACCAAGAGGGATCCAGGGTGGGGAGGCATCCACTCTAGCGGTTTGCCTTCTGCTAGGCTTTTTGGATAAGCTGACTTCTTTGGTTTCTGTGATTATCAGCTCAGCACCACTGTTAGAGGCCTACATTTAATGTAACAACATTTCAAAATATACCTCAGAACAAGATCAAGCTTCTGCAGATGAAAAAGCTGATAACATGAATTTTGAGAGCTAGCTTTTGTCTGCACTACTCAAGTAGGTCTTAGAGGTCTGCCTGCCTACCCCTACATTCCCCCAAAAGTTCAAATCTCATCACTTCTGTTGGAAAGTAATACATGTGTGTGTGTATATATATCTATATATCTACATCTCACAAGGGATCACACAACTGGGGTCAAAGAGATAATTAGGGAAGAAATCATGCAGCATTTCACGTTTTCTGCACAAAAGACTCATTGGTTTCTCTCAATTTGGGTCTTGGCTATAAACTGCATATAAACTTTCTGACCTTGCGCTCTTGGGAAGTATTTTCTGGACTAGAGAATTAGGAAGACAGTGGAACAGTATATGAGAATTGGTGTGGGGCTGTGTACTTTTGAGCAGGGTGGCTTGGCCCATTGATGGTAGATAGGCCACACCTACCTGGAATTTTCTGTCCCTCAGAATGCATTCTGGTATGAACAAGTTACTGAAGGAGAAATTTAGGAAAAAATACTTAGGGATCTGTCTGGAGAACATCATTCTGGCTAACAAAAAGGCAAGGAATTGGATTTTTTTTTTCCCATGAGACTGTCCCTGGCAACTCCATCCTGCTCTGTCACACGCATACACTACAGTGCCTGGTGGAAAAACAAGAACTTAAGAAGGGAAATGGCAAAATCATTCATCGGTTATGGGTGGATTAAAATAGAGCTTAAGAGAAAATAAAAGATGATATATCCACAAACACTGATTAAGTTGTGGGTGTTAATGAAGAACAAAACTTTTCTTCATTGAGCTAAACAGTAGTTGCGATTGAACATTACCCAATATGCATAAAACAAATACAGCTTTATTTTTTTTATGAATTAAATTCTCTTGAGAGATGGTTGGCACAAAGTCTAAGCACAAGTGAAGAGCCACTTCAATCCATAGAATAGGATTTAAGGCCAAAGACTTCTCCTTCCACCAGGGTTCATTTCATCCTCCAGCAGGCAGAGAAAGGAATGACAGAGGAAACCAATCCAACAGCTTCAGAGAAAAAAAGAAAAATAACTAACCAATAAGTTGGAAAATAGCAGCTCAGCATGCCTCGTGGGTTTTCCTCCCCCTTTTAAATTATTGCAGCATTTATTCCTCCGCACTCTATTCAAGTTCCTTGTATATTCATCACTTCAGAAAGGAATTTGAGTGGAGTGGGAATGCATAGCCAAGTAGATGATTTGGATTTACTTATGGCTTTCTCAAAAAATGCAGATTTATCTTTGTATCAGCAGAATTTGGAGATGTGCCAATTAAGAAGGTAAAACACAAGGAAAGCAGTAATTCCAATTTTTCTGCTTAGCAATTACCTGTTCAATTAAAGTCAGGAGAAAATTTTAAAATCTTTGTCATATTGTTGAAATATTGAAATACAAAACTGCTTGCTGTTCATCAAATAATCTTTATGTTTAAAACCCTATAGTGACAGATCTCTGCATAGGATACCTCCACATTAGTATGGAGCTTCCTGAATTCACTGTGGCTTAGCAAAGATGTGGAGCTCACTGCACATGGAGTCCATATCAGCAAAAACCATCAATAAAATTTTACATGTTACAAAACCCCCCAAACCACCAGATTTCTATGTACTGGTATCTTCCTTGCCACTGTGGAAAAACTGAG
This sequence comes from Certhia americana, assembly GCA_018697195.1. Classification (NCBI taxonomy): domain Eukaryota; kingdom Metazoa; phylum Chordata; class Aves; order Passeriformes; family Certhiidae; genus Certhia; species Certhia americana. The sequence continues at coordinate 84,627,765 of CM031859.1, read as the reverse complement.
ATGAAGAGGGCAAAGTTTCCTTTCTTAGTCTGTATCAGGGCAATAAGAAACTGGCTTTCACTTGCTGTTCTTCTCCTAGGTCTGCTGTTCCAGCTGACCTTTGAGCAGGGCACATATCATGGTGCAGGAAAGCAGCATTGTAGTTCAGCTCCCTTGAATCACCTGCTTTCCACGTGGAGTTTAACCCCATTTTTACCTCTGTCACACCCAAAATGGACCATTGATGTCCACAGACTACAATTTAATCTGTGCTCCACCTTGCACAGAGAACTTAGTACTGAAAAAAGGATGACTGCGTTTCTTTAAAAGTTTGTCACATTTTGTTTTGCAGATCCAAAAATTAAGACATCCTATGTATCAAATTCACCCACTTCAGTCACTTTGCATGTAACTTGATTTCATTAGTTGTTCTGTACGCTGCATTCATTTTGAGCACAAAGATGAAAACCCCAGCCAGTCAGGTCCTGCTGAAAGCTCTGACTCATTCTCATATTTCTCTTTGCCCCAGGGCCTCTTTCTTCCTAACCTTTATATTCTTTAACTGTAAAAAAGACTAAAAAAAAAAAACCCAAACCTCTTCCCCCAATTACTGATGCTAGCAAGAGTAAATAGTTTTTGTTCACACTCTTAATATAGCATCATCACCATTCTCCTCCAGGTTTTCAATGAAGCTGCCTACTTCATCCCATCAGTAGTCACCAAAATCAGTTAAAATGTTTCTATGGATTCCAATGGGCACTGAAATAGGCCATTACAAAACCTAACTTGTGCAGTTTTACTAAAATCTACTTCATTCCAGGTGATTTTTTTTCCGAAAGAATTTTAATACTTGAGTCCATTGCATAAGTTACAGAACAACCCACGGCTGCCCAAAGTGAAAACAAAAGGAAACACTCATTGAAATCATGCTTGCAACACACACAAGAGCTCTTCCAATCTTCTACAACTACGATGGGAAAGGACTTCTTGGGTTCAACAAATTGGCAAATACCACCAAAAACCTTCAAGCACTTCAGTTAATCCAGTGGGTAATCAGAAGGCAAAAGACAGCCCTCGTACCAGTCTTCTCTCTGTGGCATTTGGTGTCAGAATTTAATCTTTGCTAACCTCTGACAGATGCACCAACACTCTTCCCCCGAGGTCTGAGGTGGCTCACCTCCTCCTTCACACATTAATCTGTGCTAAGGACAATTGCAGCACTGCAGCTACATCAGGTGAGAAGTACTAGGCTCACATGATGAAGTTTGTGGCAGGTAAAAGCTCATCAAAAAGGGGGCTTAATTATCTCTTTTTCCTTTATTAACACCTATTGAATCTTCTGTAATCTCAGGCAACACTTCTCACTCATGGTATGCGCGTGAATGAGAACACATTCAGTGTCTGGCACAGCCCTTCTTGCGAGTGTTTTTCTGGTGCTGCTCTTTCTTCTCCCAGTTTTGAAAATCTAATTGTGATTTGCAACATGCAAAACACCTCAGCAGAGGATCAACGTTTCAAGGTGGCTTGCATTTTTTTAATGCTGCTTCCTCACCACATCATACAAATACTTTTGTTCCCACTTATCGTAACTTGGGATATGTTAGGTGGTGGGATTGCTTCACACAGCAGCGAGTGCAGAGCAAGATGACTACATCTACTAGAACTACACTGAACCGAGAAAAGTTTTCCTCAAGGAAGGGATTATTCAGCTTAGTCATAGGCTCATTTATATCAGATTCTGTCATCACAGGGTCATGACCCAGCTGAGGTGATTTAATGTTCTGTAGCTTTCAGAACCAAAGTCCAAGAAAACAAAAAAATACCCCATCAGTCTTCAGCCAGGTTTTTGAGTTTTCCTCAAAAGTTTGAAGAGTTTTCCTTCTTCCTGGCAAGAAAACCAGCATCAGCAGCATTATGTAACTCCCACCCATTTTGGGCCCCAGGGCCCACTGTTTCTAAAGCATCATACTCTGCACCTCACATTTTCACACTACTTCCTAATGTCTCTTCCCAAAACTGGGAAGCCCAGCCCAAGGCTTGCAGGCCCTTTTACAAGGGCCTCACTATCAGATCTTCAGTCTTAATTCCTGCAGATATCCTGTATGGTCCGGACAGATTATTTCCCTTCTCATGGGAGTTTATGTCTGCTCCCCTCGCCTGGGGTGAATAAAGCAGAATTAGGGTTGAAATCCTGATCCTCTGATGGGTCCAGCTCACCATATGACAGGATGATCTCCACAAGGGATAGCTTGGCCCACTGGCATCCAAGTGCTCATTCCACCTGAGCTCATGGGACACTGGCTCAGCAGGACAGATAGACACATCTAACTTTCAACATGAGAGCAGCCCCCAGGAATCAGAGTAGTGACATTGCCTACTCGCCTACCTAAATGCTTAACTGCACCAGAGCTGATGTGACCTAGGATCTAAGATTTGGATTTAAATGCTGGAGGCTGAGTTTTTGCTTGCTGCTTTAAAGGAACATAGCAAGCCTCCTTTTTCAGATACTGAACTCCAGCTGGTCTAGCTAATGTCAGGGGAAATCATGAGTCCTTTGGAAATCTCTGAAATTTAGGCACATAATGTGTAAAGGAAGATTGTATAAACAATGCAGCCAAATAAGTAAATCTGGGCAATAGAACAGCCATTTACTGAGGAAACAGCATACAGAGGAGAGGAATTAGCTGGGAAATACTGTTTTGTAAAATTATTTGTCCAATTTCCATGTAAGCTATCAGCAAATCTTGGAAATTACCTTGGAGATTTCCAGCCACTGGAACACTGCTGCTAGCTCTCTATTTCCATGCCACAGAGATGAAAAATATCTACCAAACAGTCCTCCCTTGCTTCCATGCTGCTCTTACACAACTTTTCCAGTATTTTCTACATGGTGACATTTTTAAACAATAAAAACTTCCACCTGGCATAGTTGCTCGCTATGCTCACAGTTGCTCACTGTTGCTCAACCCTCTCTCCATTTCTGAACCACAGAAGAATCAGTGATTCACCATGGGTCACGAAGAATGAAGGGGCTGCAGACTGGGTCTAGAAAAAAAAAATCAGATGTACAAGTCCCCTGTGAGAAATGAAGCCAACTCTGCCAGCCCTGCACTGCCACAGCAGCACAGAGTTCTTGGTGCAGTCATGAACGCTTGGGAAGAGACCCTAGGAAGATGCATTCCTACCAGTCCTCCTGAGATTTACTGAAGCAGGATCATAAAGTTAGGTTGCTATTTATTTCCACATTAACTCCACTGAATAGGAGTGGGCCAGGTACAAACACTAAAACAAGAACAAACCTGGCCTTTAATCCAAACCCTGAGACTTGACACAAGCATAAAAATGTAATATAGGAAATATATATTTTTAAAAGGTTCCATTTCCTTCAAATGCACTTATCTCTAGGGTTGCAGCTGCCAGACAAAATCTCTCTATCTCTAGAGATAAATAGTGAGATTATGAGATCATATCCTCTGAAATTAATTCCCTGGTATTCAGTTTCTCCAGCTTCGATCCATGAATGCTGCACAAAATGTTTCAGGGAACACAGTGCATCTCAGCTAAAGATTACTTGTTAATAAACAAGATTATTTTATGAACACAGAAATTAGAGAAGGTCAATAAACAAACCCTATTTTAATAACATCTTTTGCATTGTTTCCCCAAGAGAACCAGAGCAGAAAGTGAATTGATGTTTCTATGAAAACTCCAGCTCCACATACTCTGCTGCTGTTAATCAGTCCTCTTAATTGCTTTGGAGCAAGACTGTATGAGCGGAGGGTGAGGACTCTCCTGGATTGGGGGTCAAAGACAACTATGCTAAAATGAGCAATAGTAATATGATAAAAACCAGAAATAAGGTGTAGGAGAACATGGGCCTCTCCAAGAAGTGAAGAATGCACTTGAAGAGGGTTATGTGCTGTTAGAAGTAAGTTGCAATTAAATCATCCAAATGGGTGAATGGTCATTTTTTTTGGCTGAGCAATAAGCAGGAGTAGCAGCAGTCTGCTAAAACATTTTATGCTCTGCATGGCCATTTTCAGCCTATCTATGGCCAGCCTTTTGAGGTATCACTATATTAAAAATGTTCTTCCCTGAAGGTACTACCACTCTGCAGCAGATGTCACTGACTTGGCACTGTTTGAAGGGTCTATTAAAAGTAATGTAATTAATTACTTAGGCTGTCATCACAGCACTGCTTTTGAGATATTTAAAATGGTTTATTATTGATAGCCTTATGCTGCAATGTGTCGAGCACCTTCACACTCACCCCTGGACACTGAGACAAGGGCCAGGGCAGGCTCCCCAGGCACTGAGCATCCTGTCTCCTCCTGAGGCTGCTGCTCCATGTGGCACTCAGCACAGGGCCCAGTGCCACCACTCCTGGGAGACCTGATCCAGCAGCAGACACTGCGGCCAGTCCTGGGTGCTTGGAATACCAAATCCTGTGTCAGTTGATGATTTGGGAAAGTGATGTTCCCTGCAGCTGGATAGACCCATGCCAGAGTGGAGGAGCATGACAAGAAGGGAGCAGGTTCCACTGAACTGCTCCACACTGACCATAAACCCAGTCCCCTTTGCTTTGCTCAAGGGGCTGACTACACATAACCTATGGTGACAACAAGGATGATGAGAGGAGTCAGGATGAAGGAATAAAAATGAGCCTTGAAAGGGGGAAGGAAAGATGCTTTTTCTGAGTGTTTTAGCTTTAGTCTTTTTGCCTTCCAATACCCAAATAATTAATTAAATTCATAAATAATTGGCATTATACTAATTCAATTCTCCTCAAGTCTAGCCTGTTTTGCCCATGATGGTAAACTGAAAGTGATCTCTGTGTCCTCATTTCAACACATAAGCTTTCTCCTTCCTGATCTTCCTATTCTCTCTCCCCCTCCTGTTAAGGAGGAGAGCGGGTGAGCAACTGGTGGGAGTCTGGCTGCCAGCCATGGCCATCCCACCACACTTGGATACCAAACATCTCACATGGACAAATACTGAATCATGTGCAGGGAACTGGGAGCTCCAGCACCTATGGAAACCTCAATGAAAGGGATGGTTCCTGCTGCTCACTGATCACCAGACTCAGACAGAGCTATGCCACCCCCTTTGCTAAACCGTCTGGCTGCATCTAATTCCTTCATGAGAAAGTGTCTCTTGGGTTCTGCTAAATTTCTGCCAACACATTTGACTTCCATCTTGGGACAGAAAATGCAGTATAGCAAAGCATCCTTGGAAAATTGCTGAGCTCTGCTGTGTGGCAGTTATGACAGCAGCTATTGCCAATAAAATAAAAAGGAACAAATTCTGAGAGGCAAAAAAAAAATCTATAGGCATACAGAGGATAAAAGAAGAGTAATCTTCTGCCTAGGTCTCTAAAGCACAAATCTTTTGTTAACTTTAGTTGCTGATATTGCTGTTGTTTGTTTCATTTTAGACATACCACCAGAAAACAAAAAAGAAGCATCACATCTAGGGTTAGGTTATAGAAGATAATTTACACACAGCTTCCTCTCAAAATCACTCCAAAATATCTCAGATATGAGCCAGGTCATGCAAGCTAAGATATCTCTAAACACTGTAAATGGAGTACAAATAAATATGAATTTGAAATATGAAAAGAGGGTGTCTCCAGGCATCTTTCTCAGCATCCTCCCTCAGTGATACGGAAGAGTCATTGGCATACTAATGAACACCCTTCAATATTCAAGGGAACTCTTCTCAAGTGCTACCAAGGGCCAAGAAATCTTACAAAGGAAATAATATAAAAGTGGTTAAAATAGAAAAAGTAGAACACAAGCAGATTTAGGACCTCACCTGAAGTCTATTGAATAGAAAGGGTAGAAAACTCTTGACTCAAGTGATGCTTTATATTTTTCTTGAGAGAGAAGCATTCAAACTAGCATTTTCTCTGCAGGTAGCAAAGCTACAGATACTTCTCCAATCCCAGAGACAAATCTGAAAAGCAACAATAATGAAAATGGACTAGAAGTGAAAGCAGGGAGCTCACAAGGTATGACTGTGCCATGAAGTTTGGCAGCTATGCCAGCTAATATATTTTGGGCTGCAAAGATATATACATGATGTGGTGCTGTGCCAAGTGATTCAGGCTGGCTCTGAAAGAGACAGTTGTGTAACCAAAACCTCTCTGGCTGTCTTTGCTTGGCACCCCATTTGATCTCAGAGGAGTAGGAAGTGGAATGTTTTACCTCAGTAGCAGGTGGCATCAGAGCGACACTTGAACTGGCCAAACCCAGACTGACTAATTTTCAGCTACAATGCAGGTCCTCCATATGATGCCTTCTGGAGGCTGACCTGGAACAGAGACTAGACAGAGGAAAAGGATAAAGTAGGTATTTATTAAAAGGCCTCAATGGGTACACCTGGGCAGCACAAGAGCCTGGGTGGGCTACACCCAGGTAGAATCCCAAAATGATCATAAAATGGACACCTGAGGTCTCATCATGAGGTCTCACACTTTTATAAGTTCTGGTCCATTAGCATCATGGAGTTAATTGTCCAATTATAGCTTCATAACCTTATGAAGATCCATTCCCCTTGTTTTGTTTTTTTTTTTCACTTTACCATTGTTTTTGTTCTTGGGCTTGAAATTTGTCTCAGTCGTCCTTGGTCCCAAGCTAGAAAAGGAATTGTTTTGTCTACCTACTTTGTGAAGAGAGCTTAGGTAGCACTTAATAGGAAGCCCAGAACTACACACTAAAACAGCACAGAATCTGAAAAATATAAAAGCTAAAACTTAAGGCATCACATCCAGGAAAGTTTTCCCATGAAAGAAAAAAAGGCTGTGGGGAAAAAAAACAAAACAAAAAGCCAACACCCAGCAATCATCTATACAGACCATCATGGCCAGTTGCACTTACTTGACAAGATGAAGCATTCCTTGTAGCTGCTACAAGATCTGCTAGATGCTGTCTACTGGCCATAGTGGTGTCCCCAATAGAGTAAACTCTCTCCTTTGGAATAGGAAAAGACTGTACTTGATCCCAAAGTAGAGACTCTGGATGAACAGGCTGTATTTTCCCCTGTTTGAACTCTGAATTTACATGAGAAGTTTGCCATTTGAGTATCATCCTATTCTGCGCCGATTTATCTTTTTCTCCCCTGCTTTCTGCAACTTGAAATTAATGGATTAACTAGAATTCAGTTGACCTTCTGTTGTTTAAAACTGAGTCTTACTTCTTATACTCATACAAGGTGGCACAGAACTAAGCAGACATCCAACCTAGACAGGCAGGCTTTTATGTTATGTAAAGCATAAGCAGATTTCAAAGCAAAGCTACTATTAACCTCTGCCTAATTTTTTCTAAAAGGATTTTTTAAAAAGAATTTGAAAGCAGGGCAAAGCAAAAACTGCATTTCAGAATAAGGCTTGTTAAGCAAATGCCAGTGAGATAATACATGACTCAAGCATACTGCAATGCTTCCTTTCATCTGTCTCCCCATTTACTGAATCAAAATCACAGAATGGGTAAGCTTGGAAGGGACCAAAGTGGTTCAAGCTCCCTGCTCAAGCACAGTCATCCTAGAGCACATTGCAAGAACTCTTGAATATCTCCAATGAGTGAGACTCCAAAACCTGTCTGAGCAACCTGTCCCTGTGCTCAGTCACCGACACAGTAAAGAAGTTCTGCCTCATGTCCAGGTGAAACACTGTGTTCCAGTTTCTTCCCGTTGTCTCCTGTCCTGTTGCTCAGACGGAGCAGAGCCTGGCTCCATCCTCTTGGCACCCCCACTTCTGATACTGATAGACATTTATAAGGTTTCCTCTCAGTTGTCTCTTCTTGAGATTGACCAGGCCCAGCTCCCTCAGCCTTTCCTGATAAGAGATGTTCCAGTCCCTTAATCATCTTTGTTACCCTCCACTGGACCCACTCAGGAGCTCCATGTCCCTCTTGTTCTGGGGAGCCCAGAACTGGACACAGAACTCCAGATCTGCCTCACCAGGGCTAACTAAAGGGGCAGGATCACCTTCCTCAACCTGCTGGTAGTGTTCTTCTTAATGCACCCCAGGACAGCACCAGCCTCCTTGGCCACAGGACACACTGCTGGCTCATGGACAGCTTGTTTTCTGTCCACTAGAACCCCCAGGTCATTCTCCACAAAGCTCCTTTACAGCAGGTCAGCCCTCAGCCTGTGCTGGTCCATGGGGTTATTCCCCTGCACTTCCCTTTGATTCTCTAATGGTTTCTTTGTGCCCATCTCTCCACCCTTTTGAGGCCCCTCTGAAGGGCTGCCCAGCTCTCTGGGGAATCAGCCACTCCCTTTCAGGCTGACTCTTACCATCAGGGGGCCCCTCTTGCTGTGTGTGCTGCACACCTCAATCCTCAGCACATCTATGTATTCATGCAATAGTAATAATCATAACTACTCTGAGAGAGCAGAGGGTGCTGCTCCAGGGAAGATTAGCTCATGGTGTAGGTCTTATGACTTACCACTTAACTTGGGAAACATCAGTTGAATATAAAGAAGTAATTGTATTGCTACTTTCTTCTCTCTTAATCATGTGCTAGAAGCTTCTTATTAAGGATATTCAACTGACCTGTGTGACTGCCTCAATACTTTTCCTTATGGGCATTGCCACAATTGTGCCATCACAAATCCAGCCAGTAACATTACAGGATTCTGCCAGAGCAGACCAGAAACTGAAGTAGGACACACAATTTACTTCTTAGCAGTTTAGTCCCCAAAGAGTGACAGTGCCCAAATGCCTCAATTCATGCCCACTTGGAGGAACCAGGTAAGCATTCCTGCTTTTCCTTTTTCATCACTTATTGCTTTGAAGAGGGTTGACTATGGATCTCAGACACTGAAAACCAGACCTATCGGGTAATGTAGCACTTCTCTCTTTTTATAGCAACAGGATTATTTCCTCTTGGCTACTGAATTCTAAGTACATAGAATGAAGCCAGTTATCTTGGTCCTCAATAGTTAGGTACTCTAATCTGCTTTTCCCTGTGTTTTGGATCAATCTTTTTTGAAACCTATTTGCATTTTTCCTCAAATGTCTGTATCAGTAATAGCTGATCAAAACTCAAAACTTCTACCACGTGGGGAGGTCCAATGATGATGAAACCTTAAGACCCTGCACTACGAATTCTAACATTTGTAACACTTCTCTGGCTCAGATGCAGCTAGAGGTAGGTAACACTCAAACAGCCATCCATTAAAGCCTGACCAAGGCTAAAATAGACAGGCTGTGCAGCTTCAATGTGAATGTTTATTTCTCTATTTTGTCTTAACTCCTTCAATCTAACTCCTCCACCCAGCTATGTAGGGTGTTGATCTCACATCTGCATACGATACTGACCAACCTCAGTATCAGACCCAACTTCAAAACAGACTTTCCATCTTCTCTGAAAGATGTCAAAACATTCAAGTTTGCTTTTATAATTAAAAATATGCCATTAAAAAATGGCAAAAAAAAATACTGAAATTGCTTTTCAAAGTTCTTTGTACCAATTCAGATTGTGTGCAACATCTAAAATTATAATTGGAACAAGATGCTTTTGGCTTGTCAAATTTTAAAAAGGTTCAAAAACTTTCCTTGAAATTTTAAACAGAACGTGCATGTGTAAAACAATTTCCAACGCCAGATCTATTTGCTTGAAAATTTTCAGCTGTTTTGCTTTAGTAATTTTGCTCCTTTTCCTTGAAGAGCTGATTGTTTTCACTGTTTTCTGTTAATAAATAGCATATAATTAAACATAAACAAGGTATCACTGCAGCATGACTTGATGAAAAAGGAGTTACCTCAGTGGTACCACGCAACATATGCAGGGCTTTGAATTAGATAAGAATAACATGGTTTAGCTTTTCCCTGCAGAGTTTCAGTGATTCTGGTCTCCCCTAAAAAGACATGAACAGAACTAGAGCAAGTAGTCCCACTAAAACTCACATTGACAAAGCAGAAAAAACTTAGTAAAACTGCACAGGTCTGTTTTACACCCTTTGCTGTTACTTCAGGTAGAAGTATTGAAATTTGGACTTAAATATGTTTTCAATAAATGTTTATCTGTCCACCTGATTATATTTTAGGGGAGCAATCATTTTACGCATACATGTTAAAATTGTCTCAATCATTGTGTGGTCAATTTTGAGTGCCTTTTTTTTTTAATATATTTTTTAAAAAGCAGTCTTTATAGCTAGGTGTAGCGAAAACAGTTTCTAATTTTGCAGGAATATTTAGCTTTGAAAGCATAGATAGCCCAGAGAGATTTGTATTCTCCACTCAGTACCTAGTGGATATTTCCTGTATCAGAGCATCCTGGGCACAACTCTCAGAGAAGCAGGCAAATATTCATGATTTCCATGATCCCATGCAGCATTACAGCATGACACAGAGGGGTCCTCTGAATGTGGAACTGCAGTAATGCAATGTTAGAGTTAATGTGACAAGCTGCAGACATCACCAAAGCAATATACTTTGCTAACTCATTACCCTGTCTCCCCTGCTATCCTGCTGCTTATCCTACAGAACAGTTCTCTCCTCAAAATGGGACTTCACCAGGCATGGACTTAATCTGAGGAATAGAGAAAGGAAAGCACCAGAACAAGATATAAGGGATCTTCAGAAGTTACAGCTCACCTCTATGATTCCCTGTGTTTTCCATCCTTGAATAGCTCTGAACAACCATGCAGTGAGCAGCCTTTGTCCTTTACAGGTGGGACTGGTCTGGCCTCAGAAGCAACTTCACTTTGTGAACACCTCTGCTACTCTGTGAGTCCTGATTTCAACCTATCCTTTACAAGCGTATAGGCAAAGGAGGAAAAAAAAGACAAAAAAGAAACCAGACTATCTAGTATCATCTCAATTTAAAAAACATGAGTGACTGCAAGGGCTAGGTTCTTCTACAGCCAGTCACATTCCTAGTGCCCCTGAGCACAGCCTGTGTAATTTGTAGTATGTTTTATCTATCCTTCAGTAAGTCCATCTGTACGTATGCTATAGTTACCACAGGAGAGTTAAAAATACATCCTAGGTGTAGCAATACATAAGGCAGATCCTCCCCAGTAAACTAGGAAATGAGTAATTCCCCACTCTCCTGAACAATTCTTCACGATGACAACTCCCTCCTTCCCACACACCTACACTCTCACACGCCTGGAGAAGCCGGGGGCGGGGGAAAGCTGAGCTTTGCAATGTTGTCTGGAAGCTCATCAGATCCGGGCCACTTCCAATTAAAGGAAGGAACAAGTTCAAAGCTCTGCTGATCTCTGCTCTGAACTGGCATTATGCTCAGAGACATCTGCGCCTGCTGCTGAGACACAAGTCCGCTGAGCCAGAGAAGAACGTGTTCGAGCATGTCCCCCTTCAGGAAATAAAAACAGGATAGCAGGGAAACCCCAAACCTACTCAGGTGGCTTACAGTACTGGAGCACTAACTTGAATTAACAGGAGAATATGACAACCAAATCCAAGTGAACTACAGTGGCTTCTGAGCACTGGCAGAAGATGCCGAGGGGGAGCGAAGACCAAAGGCGAGGAGATGCACAGAGGGAAGGTAATCCTGGCACTGTTGACATCATCACGCTGTGTGGATCTGAAAGGTTCCAAGCTGGAGGATACTTTGCAGCATTGGCTTTTCCCCCCTCCCTAAATGCATGCACTTTCAAAATCTCTGGGTTTCAAGTCCTAGATATTGTACTGGGAAATTAAGAAACAGCCTTCGAGAACAGTAAGGTATTTCAGCAACTATCAGAAAGACGTTCTTGATGACAAGCAGTACAATTTGTCACATCATTTCCCTTCTACCAACTGTTAGAGGATTCTGAATTGAGATAAAAATTGCCCAATTGCTGCCATTAGCTTGGGCCTGGAATTTTTGCAGCATCCATCAAATCTTGAGAGTCAGTCCACTGACTAGAAATGGAGCTACAAACACACACCTTGTATTCACCATGACAAATACAGTGACAACAGTTGTGGCAGGTCCCATCTCTAAGCTTTATCTGGTCCTTGAATATCCTTAAAGAAGGGAAGACGTGTGGGGAGAAAACAGATACTTGTATGCGTGTGACCCAAAACAACTTTAAGCAGAGGTGGGTTCCTACTGCCCTCTGCTGTAACATCCTTTTAGAACTCCTAAGAAGGAAGCACGAAGGACGCCTGCCGGGCGTGCAACACTGGGTCTTACATCCAGATTGTATTAGGACTGTGGAAAGTGGAACAAGACAGTTAAAAAAAATAGGCTTTGGTGTCTTGCTGCTGCTTTTAATTCTTGAAGTGGATATATACTTCCCAGATGTTGACCCAGGCTCTACCAAATTACTGGTAAGTCTCCCTAGCAAAATATTCCATTGAAGCTGCCTGAAGCTTCTTTTGCACTGCACAATCACTGCAGCACCAGAAACACCTCAAATTTTCCTAGCAGCAAAATGGGATACTTTGACTGGACAACCCGAGTGGTTTATATATACTTAAAAAAGCGGGAAAAAAAGTCTAATTCATCATCTTAATATAAGACAGCAATATCACTTAGGTAATGAATAATGAAGAAACCTGGTCTCTATGCAATGCTGATGTGTATTTGCAAGTTGATCCATATTTACAGAATTCCTTTCAGCTGTTTTTTGAGTAGTCCTTGATGTTCCTTGAAAGCTTTGTAACTTATGGAGACTTCTACAGAGCTACAGGCTTATACTGCAAAACTCGAACAATTCATTTTTGTCTGTATTCTTTCCCTTTACTACTCAAACACCAACAACACTAAACATACTGAATCTGGCTGAGATATATCATGTTTCATCTCTTGCCTCTACTGTTCATGCAAACAAAATAATTTCCTATAGAAAACACTATATATTTAAGGGCAGTAAACAGATGCATCTGTTTAGTTTGACACCATAGCCCTTCCCCCTGCCAAAATAAAACAGACATCACAATGATGGGAGGAAGCACTACTGTAACATGACGATTGTAGCTTGGCAACATGCACGTGTGAAAGATTGCATATGTAGCACATTGTCACATATAGAGAGACTATACCTAAATACAAGCAGAGGCTGAGATTCTCAATGCCATTTGGGTATACACAAAGGAATAGGAACGGGACATTCAAATCACTCTAGTGGACTGGAAAGCCTCTTCTGTGAACAGTTTGTGACACCAACATTTACCCCTCTTGTCATTTTATTCCTAAAGTCTTTTTTGTAACTCTGCAAGCAGCCGTAGTTAAGGGAGAACAGAATTCTAAGTCAAGGCTGCAACACACAGACACTGCATGGGCAAGGTACTGATCCATAGATAAATCCACACCTGCACATATCTACACCCTCATACAAGGCTAACAAGATTCATTGCCTTTCTAATACCCTCTCTGAACTTTGGATCAAGTTTCCTGTATGAGCTGCTATCCCTTCAAAGAAAGGAGGACATAATTACAGCTCTTAAATGGCCTGAGGCATTCGATTTCTTTTTTTTTTTTTTTTTTTTAAGGTCTGCATTCAACTTACATGAAAAGGACAAACAGTAACCTAATGAGGCATTTGAGTTATGGGAAATCCTGGGAAAAAAACTGCAGAAGAGAGCCTGCAGGCAACTGCACAAATGCTAGTGAGATCTGTGATTCTGTGAGGTTTTATGAATAATATCAAATGACTGGAGTAAATATGTTCAAGGAATGGGCTGAATCTTTTTAAAGATCTGATTCTGATCTTAAACTGTGTTTGTCTGTAGTATAGAGATATGCAGGTGGATGCCTGTTACATACCCCACTGTTAACCCTTTAGATTTCAGTTGAGTGAGCTTCTCTTTTTTGCCTTCTTAGCAAACAGTCCCACTTCAACGATTTTTCTAGGTGAGATTAAAAATGCATTTTTCCCACATAAAAAAAAATTCCTGCAAATAAGAGCAGTCTCTGAAAACTGAACTAGAGGATTGGAAGAAAGTTTTTCTGGAGTCTAGGATGTGGCTTTGGGGAAAGCCGCATGACATTCAAAACACAAACAGTCCTAATGACTGAAAGGTAACTACCTCTGTGTTTAATTAAGTACACTCATAAGTTCCCACTAAATCAGTGTTTAAAAGGGCTAAGGACTGCTAATCCATATAAAACCTTCCTTCTAGGTTATATCTACTTGAAGAATGTACTTGAATAAATTAATCTGAAAGGCTAGAGTAAAAGTACTCTTTAGAGTATTTTTTTTAGGAGGAGTAACACTACTCTTCAATAGTGCAAAATCCAAAAAGGTAAAGCAAAAACCAGCAGAACCCTAACACAACTAAGCCCTATTGGCTTTAAAAGCAGTACTGAAGGATGATAGTACGACAAGATATGTCAGAATGTTTCTGTTTTCACTTTCATCTCAAATTAATTCTCACATTTGCACAAAGCCTTCTCTTTTTGAACATTTATTTTACCCACTAGAAAAGAATATAGACTCAGCAAATCTTGAATTATATACTATTTCAATTCTTATATAATGAACTAGTCATCTTGGCATACAAATTATTTCACAGAAGTTGATTACCCAAGTGGAAGGCAAGGCCTGTCCTCTTGCTCCCACAAGTTAATCTGATTGATTTTGCAGAGTCTGCAGGCTGTAGTACCTATCAGTTGTTCAGATGGACTTGTTTAATCAAAGTCCATATAGCTACAAAACTTCTTCACCAACTAAGTCCCAAACCCCTTGATGAGCAAAAGGCAGATGAAGCAGACCTGCTCTCTGCTGAAAACATCAGGAGAGAGGAAGCAGTATTACCTTATTTCATCATTAGTATAATAAAGTGTCTCCCTGGGACAGGTCAGCAACATGAATGCAGTCAGGTTTATCATGAGTTTTCTTTCCTTCTCCTTAGAGAACAGTCTCACTAGGGAGAGTAGCCAGTTGACTGCTTGAGTGAGGCTGTATTGGGGTGAGGTTCCCATGGCATCATCTTCCTCACATACCCTTACACAGGTTTCAGCATCTTACACAGTCCCTGGAGAGGTGAGCAGTTTCTCTCAAACACTTTCCAGAGGGTAGAGGCAGAGACTGCTCTTCCCCTGTCAGCAGAGGGTTACAGAATATGATATACACAATCTCCAAGTGCAATTCTTATTTCCACTAGCTCAGTTCTATTGCGTATCACCTGTCCAAAGGCATTTTCCCATCAAAGGACACCCTTTCTTTTCAGGAGACAGTTGGTGGCTCTCTCTTCCTCAGTAACAGTCTTGAGATAAACCTAGATGAAAATTCAGGTTGCTGAGGGTTCCAGATCACCTTTTTTTCTGTAAATATAGGAACAGGCTTTGGAGCAACTTTCCTGGAATTCGGATTGTACAGTAATTAGATACTGAACAGGATGAATACAATAAGAGGAGCTCTTGGAAAGGGCTTCACTGAGGTTTCAACAGTTACATTATGCAGTTTCCTTCAGGATGCATAGTCTTGCAGGACTCACAGACATTCCCGTAGGAGTAAACTAGAGAGGGCCTGAGGTTGGGGCCAAGCACTATCACCCAGCTGCTGTATTATTAAATTTTTAGCATAAACCTTGACACACTTTCACCCATGCCAAAATGCCATTTACAAACAACATCCACATGTACCATTTCCACACTCCAGAAGAAAGATCTGGAAATGCATGAACTTATTAACTTACAACAAGAACTTATTCTAAGAGTGAGAGGGCAGAAGATTTCTGTTGTCCGGAATTGCTACATCTCACTACAGACATTCTTTGGTGAATACTTGATATAATACCTAAGACAACAGGAATGGACTGAGGTGAGTGCTTAATCTGAAGATTCATTATGTACAGTTATGTATTACAGGAACCAGTTAGTAAAGTTAGTTCATTATTTCATGGTTATGGAGAATCATAGAATCATTTACATTGGAAAAGACTTCTTAGATCATCAAACCCAACCCTTAAGTAGTGGTCATTCTTTCTCTGGGTGTGCCTTCTCACTGAAATCTTGGGAACTGAGAAGTGAATATGTGAAAGAGGACACTGACCTTTTCACCAGGAATGTTTTGCCTACCTGTTCTTCACCGGAAACAGAGGAAAGAGATCATAGCAAGAGGCAGTCCTGGGGTATGCAACAGTACCTGTGGCATAGAAGCAGCTCAGAAAGGAAGATGCTGTTGCCAGGGCAACAGAAGAGTGCAGAGGTTCTGGGCATCCTCTCCTGGACTCCCACAGAGTTAGGTTTTGCTCTGGCAGAGGCAGGAGGACAGGAGGCACTACCACCACGTGCCCTCCCACAGGGCAGAACTCTTCCTCTGGGACACAGGGCTCAGCTGGCACAGGCAGTGCAACATCTCATCAGCTGAAGCCAGACAGAGCCTCTTGCTGTTCAGCAGAAGTTCCAGCTGCTTTCAGAAATCCCAATGACAAAGTACAAGCCAACAGAAAGAAATCCAGATCTGATTATTCAGTTCCAAATTAGCAACTGTAGCCCTTTAGATGGTTGCTTTTTTGCCATCATCCAGAGCAAATCAGTTGCTTATCATGCCTCAATTAATACATGACCTGACAGGTTTTTTGTTGGGATCCAACAAAAGACAGTTGGCAGATATTAATCATTAGACAAGCTTCAAATGAGACTTTTTTGTTCAATAAAAGGCTGATTCCATGCAGTAGTAGATAAACCTTGATTCCCAAATAGATGGCTTTTGTACAGTGTGAGATGAAACCTTTGCCTTCCAGGTTTTTTTATTGGATACTACTTGCTGATGATCCATGTGGGATTCTGGCCAGAAAAGCTGACTCACTAGGGCTGGCCTGCCTCACAGTACAGCCATCACAGCACCAAAACCTTCACACTGGGAACAGCTGACATTGAAAAAGGGCATTTTTCAGTGCCCAGGGCAATTTGTGCAACAGTCCTTTATATTTAGCTACTTTTCCAAGGCTTTCCATGTCCTTTCAACAATACACTTGCTGTGCAGTAAGAATCAAGGAGAGTTAAATTATCTTTACTGCCATTCCTTTTCATGGAAGTGAGACTAAATCCTCATAACTGCAAAAATGCTGTGCCTGGGGCTTCTGAAATGAGCTGGACATGTATGTTCCATCTGTTTAAAGAGTAATTACAGGGATCAACATAAGCTCCTTGCTTTTTATGGAACAACATTTGCTCTTATTAGTGAAATAGCATTTCAAGAAAGTCAATAACTACAGAAATACATTGGTTGTGGATACAGCTATATTCTGTAACTCTGTTAGTTTTGTGAATTTGAAATCAATGAACATTTAATGTGCCTGGCAAATTACAAGTTTTTTTCTCCAGAATACCTGCTGTAACAATGGTTTGAATTAAAGTAGCATGTGATACAGGGCAATTTCCTTCTAATGCAAGACAATCGCTTGCTTTAAAAAGATTTAATACACTAGTGCTTCATCAACAAATAGTTAAACCTCTCTACCTATCACACATGTGATATTGACACAGGGGACATTCAGGAACATGCCTGTATTGCCAAGAGACAACAACAGATGGCACATGACTGCAGTTAGTGTTCCAATCTGTAGCAGTTTGGAGTTCTTAAAAAAAAGACAGTCTCACATTACCTCACTCATCATAAATAGAGTGTGAACTGTTGCAATAAAAGCATGAGGGGGCAGCATCTTCAAGAGTTCAACTCTGGAAGAGCAAGCCAAGGAGGTTTAAAAATATGCAAGGTCTAGGGTACATAGACTGAACTCCAAGTGTTCAGACTTGTGGTTCAATCCTCCAATCTCCCTGCAGCATCTCCACAGTCCTTATGAACATCATGCCAGAAGGAAGAAAAGTATTTGATACACCTGCCACTGAAAACAGTTATGAATTTTTTTTCTGTTTCTAGACATTCTTATACAAGTGACTATTGCTGAAGGACACTGAATTCTTGGGACATACTAAGTGTAAGAGGTCACCACTTTGCCAGATAAAGTTTTGCTTTGTGGAAAACAGTGAAAGAAATATGATATAAATTCTTTCGCTATCTTTGTTATAGATTACACAATTCAACTGAGAAAATATTTTAGCTAGTAAAAGAAACATCTAGATACCCTTTTTCTAAATAACTGCAGTTCACATTTAAGTGAATATGGGCCTATCTCTAACTTAGAATGAAAGGCCACTTTGTCTACTCTTTTGGCCAGCAGCACCACACATTTCAAAGATGTATTTGTTTCTTGTGGTTGTTCACACTGAGCTGTACTGTTTATAAAACAGTATTACCAATGATCACCACCTCCAGCTGAATTGCCATAAAATAGGTAGCCTGGATACCAGGAAAACACTTGCTAAAGCAGCACAGAACATGTTAACATACTCACCAGAGTATGTTAACCTTTACTACAGTTCAACTGCTTCTTTTAGCTTTGCTTTTAATGAGTTTGGGTGTAGGGGGGTTCAGGTTGGCCATCTAACCAAAGAAGTTGGGGGATACTTGGAAATGTATATATACACACATACAGCCATCTGTAATAAAGGATAGCAGCAGAAGCCACAAAATAATAAATATGAAGCAAAAGCAACTAAAACAAAGGCAGATTTTCAGACTGAAAAAAGTGGATACATAAAGACCATCATAAGTGGGCATGAAACAATACAACTAGCTTATTTCCCACCAGGCCTACAATGCTTAGTACTCCCAGAATGGAAATACTAAAGCTAGATAAAGCCATATGTGGACCATTTTCTGGGAAAAGAAAAAACGCAGTCATACTGAAAGAAGATAAACATCAACTGCAGCATACCACTTTTCCTACAGGAAAATGGATAAACCCAGTTGATTTTCAAATATTATTTCAGAGAGGAATTTTGAGTCGTTTCCAGAAAAAGTTACTACAGATGCCTATTTCAAAGCAGCACATGTGTCATTCCAGGGCTCTCCCCTTGTTTCACTTGTTCTTCTTTCTCTTTTCAGGTATACAGGGCAGTGTGTACTATCTCCTGCATGGACAAAGGTACAATGACTTCTACTATCAGGCTAATGTTATATAAATTTAGGAATATATATACTGTGTTTTTAAGAAATGGACATGCAAAACAAATCCACAACTGAGTTTTAAAGAATTACAGATACTTGAAATTTGTGGACAGGAATAGCAAAAAGCACCTGTAAAGTTGCAGAAGTCCAACTCCTACCTCTTGGACAGCATGTTGATGTGGGATCTTCCACAGATGGTTCCAATGGGAAGAATGCAGACAGATGCCTTCATCCCCATTTTTCATAGAAATTATCTCTCAAAGCCATATGCAAGACCACTGTAGCATATCCAGCCATCAGCCCAGCATTGCCTAGGTTATCCTCTGGGATGGACTAGTAATAAAGCTGAGCAAGGATCATGATTTTTTTTGTTGTCTCACAATGCTTCTTCCTCTGTTGAACTGATTCTAAGAATTGCAGGCATCAGTTCCACGTAAAAAAAGACAAGGCTGGTATCTAGCAGCAATCAGCATAGGGAGATGAGCAGCCAACAATATAAGGCAATTTAAACATCGCACATTAACACCACAGCAGGTCAGTGCCACTGTCAATATGACAACATTGCTGTGAAGGAGGAATTGCAGGCCTTACCTCAGCTACTACTTACAAGTGTTATTTGTGGGACAGCAAAAACACAGCAAAGCAGCGTCTGATATGGGTGAATGGTGAAGATTTTTCTTTCTTTGACTAAGTTCAAACGAAGAAATAAAAAAGGAATTGGATAAAACAAAGACTAAGGCAGTTAGTTTTGGGTTTGTTCCAAGCAAAAAGCCAGAACCCTTTATTAGGAAACAGTGGCCAGTATTGGTAGCACTGTACACAGGACACTATTACTGTCTTTAAGTAGGAATCTAACCCTGGCTGCAGGCCTGAGTCAAGAACTCTCATCTTCACTCCAATCCTCACTATCATTATTGGCAAAAACTGTTTCAAGTTTTTTTTTTCTGCCATCATACTTATTTACCTTTAAAGGTTCTGAGGCAGATTTATTGCTCAGGTACTTGTGGATTATAGACTATGCTAACATAAAAGCAGGATAGGAATGAATGAGGTTTGCAGCATAGAGAAGCATTTCTTCTCTTAAAGCATTAACATTATGAACTTCACTTCCCCCCAAAAAAATTCTTCTGCAGTTTGAAGACTAGAACACCAAAACCAGTGACTGAAGAGATGACCATAACAAACCTGTAACAAACGTACATAAGCAAACTGGCACACCAGTACAGTTCGAGTAATGGGCTACAAACATTACCATGTCCAAACCCCTTAAAAACAGCTGACCATAAATGCCTGCAAATAATTAGTTATTGATCAGTTACATTCAAAAGCTGCACTTCACCCATCTAAACCCACTTGTACAGACCTGGGTAACTAAACAAGCCCTGGTCTGCCTTAAATGAGGTTCAAATGCTTGTTTGCTATGCACTGATGCCACCGCCTGGCTGTTTTCATAACTCAAATAGGTTTTTCAAGGCAGCAAAAGCAGTTCATCTGAGTGAAAAATACTTAGTCCATTAACATTTCTCTATTGTCACCTACAAAAAGAATACACAACATTGTATGGGAATAAACTGATGCCTGACAAGTATGTGACAGTCAAGCCCTTGCGTGATTACCAGAGGTGCCCAACAAGGTATGCTCAATGACACCTTCACATGCTGGCTTCAGAGATTCTTCTTTTCCTCAGTTCAACACTGCAGAGGGCAAAAGCTATTTGTTGTTCTCAACTACCACGCACTACTAGAAGAACTAAATATATTTTATAGCAAAACAAGTACATGCTATACTCTCATCCCATGCAGATGCTTGAGCCAATAGCTCAGCAGAAGGCATCAAATTATTCTGAGCCCAGCCTTCATTGAAGCCTCCTTTTTGGAGTTACCACGCCCTTCTAGTTTCACTCATAGTTCAGTCTGTACCCTAGAAAACCACAAGTCAGCAAGTCAGGTAATTTGAGGTGGGCTGAACTGAAACAGCTCAGCAAAGTCTAAATTGTATTCCATGAGAAGTAACCCATAATCCCCATGTGGGTAAACACATGGCTCTAAGGGGGGCCTAGAATTTCAGGGATAGAGAAACAGATGAGTGGATTAATACAAACTTCTCTTAGGGATTGAACATAGTCCTCTGTGACTAACAGCCCAAACTTCACAGTGTAGCTTAACATAAGGGTCAAATATACACCCCAGTGTTGAGGAGGGCTGAAGGACCAGTAGGCCTGTATAGGCTGTGCTTCCACACCACATGGGCTTATGCTCACCCACCTGAGTGGAGAGTATCTGAAGGCCAGAAGCATGCAAAAGCTTCTCCAAGGATGAGGACGATCTGGAGGATTCACTTCAATGGCACAAAACTGTCTTGAACTAGTGTAGATACACCTTCTCAAGAGCAACTCATTGTAGACAACCAGTGGAACCTGGCTAAACATCAAGTGATACCCTCAAATCAGGTCTAAACTGTGCAAATCTCTCTTCTGCAGTACATGCCTATAAAACCAAGCCCATAAGTTGAATGAAGAAGAGCCATGTAACTAAAAGAAATGAAAATAATACAATATTTGATTAGTTAAGGTGTAAAAATTTAATACCAGCCCTATTCTGATGACATCTCACATATAAAATTCCACATAAAAGCCAAACCGAGTATCTTTTCTTTTCTGTAGTTCTGATATATACCAGACCTAAATATACTTCATACTTTTTCTTAAATACTTTCCACCAATCCTCCTCCAGTCACTGGAAAACAATGCAGATAATCTTGGTGAGATTTGAAAACAGAAGATTCCAGAGGTGGGGAAAGAAATCCAGAAATCTTCACCTAAGACAAAGACTAATTTTTCTACACTTTTCATGGGAGCTCTGATTCTCTCCACTCCTCACTACCCACTTCAGAATCCTCAGGTAATTTAAGAGATTTCACAATGTGTGCAAAACTTCTAGGAAATAGATTTGTACATCTAACTGAGGTAAGCCTAGTTTCAATGCATCAAGATCTGACTTGTTAAGAAGCCATACACCAAGCACGTATTTCAGCACTGATCAAGGAATAAGGTTTTCACACGAGACAAGAGCAGGATAAACATGGAATAAATGTCAGTTCTGCAGTTGCAGAACAGCTTTCCACGCACTATCCTTCGACCACTAGATGGCATCTGCATGCCAGACCAATTCCACCAAGAAAGAAACAATTCAATCAATCAGATTGGGTCTTTTTTTATTAAGTAACCGTGCTAAATTATTCTAATAGTATTAGCATAAACAAGTCAGAACAAGTTAAAAAGTGTGTCTTCTTACTCTAGGCCATAAATGCAAGGCAAGAGCCTCTAAGCCTACCATATCAGTCATTTATTGTACCTTAAGGTAAGAGCCTTGAGTAGGAATGAATTAAAGATATCTGTTCTCCAGTAATGCTTCAAGAAAAATACCTTAAGTCCTTTAGCTCATTCTCTTAACTCAAGTCTCCTGGAAACCAGATGCAATTAAGGTACAGCTAAGATGCCTATTAATTATTAAAATTTATTTCTCCTAAAACATTCCCTCTCACAGCGTTCCACAAAAGTGTTATGCATTCTTTGCAGAAGTTGCAAATGGCCACCCAGGAAAAGGAACCTGAAATATAAAAATGAAATATTCTGAGGTAGCTATGTACTGACCCATACATGCCCAGAAATTTGACAAGACAGTGCATGAGTTACATGGGCAACTGCAGAAATGCTGCTTGGATGTCAGAAGGAATACTGTGAAATACTTGTAACTATTTTGACATTACATTTGTTGGGACTTCAAAACAACAGAGAAAAACTTACAATGGAATATATTCACTTGCCACAGTTGTCTTCTGCATTTGTCAATGTTGTGCACACCTCTGCTTCATGTCATGAGCTGCACCAGTTTTATCCTCAAGACACCATTTTGTTTCTGGTTAATAAGCCTTTTCAATAATTAATTGGATCCATCCATAACATTCTCTTTTGCACCCTGAAATCAAACCTTTAAAGCAATAGGAGGAAGGGAAACACTCTATCAAGAAAGAAATCAGTAGCTTCATTATTTTCCTTTCTACAAATGTAATTCACTATTTTTTGAATATGAACCATCTGTAAGAATAGACCAACTATAATCCTATCTATTTTATCTCCTCCCTTTAACAGTAACTTGGGTGAAGTGAAAACACTAAAACTTAACATCTGGGCATGTCCAATCTATCAAAAGAGGTTTTTTCAAGTTGTGCTCATTTCTACAGTTCAGCCTATGAGCTTTTTATCTTTCATATAAAGCTTACATTTTCACCTGAAGATACAAAATAGTTTTTGTTGTTCTTTTGTTGTTTTTGTTGTTTTGATTTATCAGGAGCTAGATCTAGTTATCACCTGCTTTCTGTTATGGCTGCTTCTAAGTCCTTGCACACAATAAAAGGAAGCTTAGGCTGTAGATTCACGGAACCTAGGAAAAGGGCTGTGCTAGGACACGGTAGTGCATATACTTTGCTTTAAGCTCGATCTGTTCTGACTGTTTTAGGCAGCAATGAGTTTTTCTTGGAAAAGATTACTGTAGTCATGTACTGGCAAGGGCTTGTGGCAGACACTTACTTTGAATTGTTCTTAAAGTCTCATTTCTTGGGACACAGAGATGGAGAGATTAATGAGTTGAAACAAGATGCTGGGAAAAAGAATGAAGTGTCATTATTACCCACTAACATTATTATTAGTTTTAACAAGGGACAATGAGATACAAAACAAGGAACCAGACAACTTAGATGTTTTCCCAACACCTTGAGTGCTCTGCAGAGAAGATGCTCAAGCACTACCACTTCCAGAAATCCATAGATGATGAGAATTTGGCAAACCCAAAACAAGTATCTAAACCTGTGTCTTATCTGCATACCTTCTTTACTGACCCAACACCAAGTTAAAGCCACACAGTTTTTCAGTGTTCAGCCCAACATGGCCTGAGCTTCCTTCAACTTTGATCATCCGAGAGAGTGAGAACACCTGGTTATAACTCCATGAGTTGCACATGGCCATCTGGTTACATGCTGTCCCCAAAACCTTGGTAACCCCTGGGAACAAGACAAGCAAAATCCACGTATGATCCAGGTGAAAAAAGTATACAGCTGCACTGAGGGTGAACTTGAAAGCTTCTATTGCTAATTAGCAGAAGCAAAAAAAGTGACAGCAGATCAAAAACATCCAGGGCTTTGACTAAATGTCCCAACCTGGTAAGAATTCACCGAGTTCCTTTTCATTGAAAAGAATGGCTATGTGCATGGATTTTATTGCAAACTCTTGACTTGCATCAAAAAACCCTCCCTGTCCTTTAAAGAGTGCTAGCCCATGTGGACTCAGGCATTCGACTGTGCTGTTGTCATCTCTGCTCCAGCACAAGGAGACATTCTCTCATCCCTGCTGTCTTCACAAGTCAATTGGAGTCAAATATTCACATTTATCCTCATGTACATTTCAAAGCAGATGGATACCAATCACAAACCAAGCTGCAATTCAAATGAGTTCAAAAGTAATACAACATTTGACAGTACTACTGTCTTTGCTCTTTGCTAAGCTGCAGTATTATCTGGCAAGTTTCTACAAGGCATCTTCATCTCTAACCAATCTCACAGCAAGGGCAGTCCCAGAAACACCAGCCATGGACACAAAAATTAACAGTCTGCCAGGGAGAAGTTCAATACCTAGTTAAAGACTAGGCTTTTACAATTGTTATCTACATAAACCTCTACAAAGCAGAATCCCTTTTCTCTTAACCTCTGAGCTTCACGTTAAAGGACAAGCAGGGAATATTTGTGTCTGTCATCTACAAATTCTGAAGATTCCAGCTATCCAGAACAGTTACTCTCAGGTCACCTTCAGTTCAACCATATTTGACAGCAATAGTGCCTTTTATATTTCTATTACTAGAGAGCAAAAAAAAGTGTCTCCCAGCCCTGAACTAATCATACAGAGCTCCAGCAATTCAATCTGACAGTTTCCACTTAGACTTATCAAAAGATAAGCCACAGACAGGAACATTTCATATGAAAGATACCCTTCTGCTCATCAAATCTGACTTTGGCAGAAACACAGCCAGGTGGATTTCTATGATCAAACATCCCACAACAGGGATGTAGGATTACTGACAATAAAAGCAACTTCCTTCTGCAGATCTGAAGAATTTCTATTTTCCCAGGCAAGTAAGGACACGGCAATGCACAGCACTAGGGTGCTACAAGCTGTCACACCTACCTACTGGCTTCCCTCTCAACAGAGTGTACAGTACAAGCAGAGATTGTCTTCATAACAGCATCCTGAAACTTGGTGACACCTGGCAGCAGGACAATTGCAATTAATCACACTGAATTTGGAAGCAAAATGACCAACTCAGACCTCAGTGGCCATTCCTGTATGTCTAGATGCAGTATTCATGTGTGTATAGATGCAGCAAACCAAACACAATCCACTAGTTTATGACCCTCAGTGTTTTCAGAGTCTATTTCTACAGCAGTTTTTGGAAATGCATGAGATCAGTATAAACAATGTACTAAACAGAAACATTGTTCAAGGTATTAGAGCAGCACAACCACAACTATATGAAACTTTTTTCTCCTTTAAAGCAGCAAACAATTATCCATGAATAGAAAACACTGAGCACACACACACAAAAAAAAAAAAAGCAAAACAAGAATCTTGTATCGATCAAGAAGAGACCAAAGCAGCATCCCTTGCAGCATATTTTAAGTTAATATTTGGGAAATTCAAAATGCCCATCAACCAGAAAGGAACAAGACAAGAGGTTGTGTGTCATGTGTACTCTACTATAAACATGGAATGAATATTACTGTCAGATGTGTGGGGGGAGAACATGCAAAAACACATCTCAAGTGGTGTAATGTTTTATATGCCTCTCAACAGCCCATTTGAGAATCCTCCTGTTTACTCCCAGCACACTGCATGTGCTATTCAACAGTATTTAAAGCTTGTACAGAGAAGACGTTTATGTGAAAAAAAAATCTCAGGCATTAGACCACTAGCAATTTCCATGGAAGAAAACTAATTTTAACTAAGTAGAATTAGACTGAGGTTATCTTTTCTACTTCTCCCAGAATGGACAATATTAAAAACAGAGATCTACACTAGCCCTGTAAATGTAAGCTGAAGTGGTGAGTTCTGTTATATATCAGACGTGCTTTTAGTATGGAGTATCAGTCAAATCTGTAGGGGCAAGATTACTGCATCATGTGTGTTTTCCACCATATAGATGATGAGGGATGTTAGCAGACATCCCAACTCTCCCAAAATCAAAAGAGCATTCAAATAATTTCCAAATGACTGCTGCTATATAAAAACTGCAATTCTTCAGAATACCAGCACCCAATGTGGCTTACTAGTGCCATTAAATAAACTAAAAATTTCCTATTTCTTTAGGACACAGAAGAAGGCCCAAAGACTTTATTTTTGTTTTGACATAGCATCTGTAACACAAGCAAGCACTCACATAACATAGAGCTTTACACCTGGACATTTTATGATACAGAAGACATTATTTCAGAAACTAAAGAAAAAATGTAAAAGTGTTAATCCAGATGTTTGGTAACACAGAGGCTGGCACTTGGTAAACCCCAGCATTTTCAAAACTCGCAAAAGCAAACCTCAAATAAGCACTGACTTGGAGCAGGAAGTTACCACGTCAATGCTTACAGATTAGGTGTCATTAATTACCTTGTCACAAACTGCAGTTACTCTCACACAGCTCTCATCACTGACTTTCGAGAACAAGTGTCTTTGAACAACATCAAAAGAAATCTACTTCGACATTTTATTCTAAGCATTGAAATTGGTGTTTGCTTCAAAATGGGGTAAAATAAACCATTGTTCAAAACCACAGACCAACCCAGTATAAATCAGTAACAGATAGCTATATTGTAATATTTCCTTTTTTTAAAAAACAACCAACTCCACATGTTTTGAGTAACAGTCAGGTATGTTAAAATAACCAGTCAGACTTCATTCAAATGAATTAGACAACTTTTACTAAATGAAAAAACCTACATTTAAAATATGCATTTAAAACAAAATGGAATTAGAAAAGAGACTTAAATCCATTTTCAAGAACTTGCTCACTGTGTCAGAAATCAATATATCTCTTGCATTATATAATGTGCCAGTTCATAAAACATAAGTTACTAGAATCCTCAATTTAACATTTTCAAAGACAATACTGAAGTCAAGAGTTTTACATCTACTGATGCACATTTAGAATGGTATAAATCTGCGGCCTTCCCCCAGAGAACCTTACGAATTTGACAGTATTCAGTAAAAGCTTTTGTAGTTGTGTCCAATAAGTATTGCATCCTAAAGCATCACAGATCTGTGCCTTTCATTTATCCTACTATATATTTTGTATCTTCTCTATATCTTGCCATTTGCCAATGTTAACTTTTTTAACGAAGGAGAGAACTGAAAAGAAATACTGCCTAACTCTTGATCGCGTACAGAAATTATTGCTACTATAGTACACTACAAAGCAGAAGTCCATACAATAGTACATGAAATTTGATCATGAAAATCCAAATAACAGAATCTTTAGTGCTATAAGCCTTACTATAAAAGTTCAACATTCCTGTAGCATTTTCAGCTCACCACCCATCATCTAGCCTATCGTATGTCCAAGAATATCCATTTAAATACACCCTCTTCTGAAAAAGAATGTCAGCTTTCAAAGGCTTCGCAAATAAGGATCTTCATGTTCTGTGGAACTATGTAAGATGAATTTTGATGCAGGTAGGAGGTTACCTGGAAGCTAAGCATGCCAAAGGTGTTTCATGCTAATAAAACTAAAGCCAAGGTACCACTTAATCAAGTTACCAACTAATAGGCAATACCATTTTTGTCCTAAGTTAAATGAAGTGCCATCGCACAGTGTAATGTCAATAATTTAAAATAGTGTAGTGCACAAATTCATTGTGTAGCAGTTTAAGTTAAATTGCCAGAACAGGTTTTTCTGTCTTGATGTATGCTGGCTGACAAGCTGTCCAGTCTGGGCATTTGGGACTCATTTGCCTTTTAATCACTGCTGTACTATAAGCTTTGCATTATAATGGGGCACATGGCATTATGATGAAAACCCAGGGAATTAGGGGAAGGATAAGAGATCAATGGCTGTTCTAGAAAGCCCCTTCCTCATATCAATTTCAAAGAGCCAGGAAATAAGACTAGATACCATATTCGCATCATTCTAGCTACAAAATAACCCAAGTAAAAGCAATCAAGCAACAATAAGACCACATTACACAAATGGAACATCATGCTCTCATCTGGTTTAACTATTACACCAAGTTTTAACTGGGATGTTGGTCAACTTTAAAAACCGTGGTAAATGTGAATATGTAGTTGAAATAGTTTTTTCCTAATTTTTTTTCCTCTCTATGCTGGATATTAGAACTTAGAGCTATACTTGTTACAATACAGTGTTGCACATCTTTCTACTAGAAAAAATTAATAAAGATCCTTTACCCGTCTCTTTAAGTTAAACGTGTGACATCATAAAGGGTGTCAAATGGCTGGATGGTTTTACAGTGCACACTTATTATATATTGTAATATGGAGTTTTGTCCTTGACAGATCTGATGGTGTTTTCTACATTATTTCCTTTCTTCACCTCTTCTTCGGTGGATTAGCTGTGCGAGGTGGAGTGACTGGACGCCCAGAATTCAGTCCACCATACTGGTACTTGGCTTTCTTTTCAGATGGTTTCAATATCTTAGAGAAAATAAAGAAGTTCCTTTGAGTCAGCAACAACTAAGAACATTTCAAATACTCTTAAGCCCCCATGAAACCTTGTTCAGCAGGAACAAGATGGATGAGGACAATTGGGGGTGGAAATCACATTGCAACCCTACAAATATATTAGTTCTACATGCAACAATAATAGTAACTCCAAATCCTTCTGGTTCTACCACTATGTTGAGGTGGGAAGGGGAAAGAAAAGGGGCTGAAAACACATCCAGGAATGAATAGGGACTAAAATCTGATCAAAGTAGCCATAATAAAAGGGTTCCTATAACCATTAGTTTGCATAATTGCATACGCCAATCACTAGATGTGACAAAATAAAAACCCACCCAGTTAAACTTTAAATTTTGAAAAGTGCATTTGACTAGAACGAATAACTTAATATGCAACAGTTTGGAAAGCATCAAATCCTTGTTTTCTGGAGAACAGTTGGTTTGCAGTTCCAGCTGTTCACAAATGCCAGCCTCCTGTGCAGTCCTCTCTGTAGCCCAAGAATATTGCTTTACCCTAACCACCAGCACATCAACAAGCACACTAACGTGGTCCATACAGCCCAACACCTACAGTCATCTTAATACACAAATATACCATACCTGGAAGGAACACATCAGAGTTTCATCCACACTCATCATGCCCCCTGCATTGTCAAACTCCCCACAATAATTTGGAGCAGAGAATAGGGTGACCAACTGCCGTTTAGCAAAGAACTCGTATCCATCTTCAACCACCTGTCAACACCAGAGAAATCAATATGGCTTACATAAGAAATTTTGAAGGAAAAAAAAAAAAGGTATCTTGAGGCAAACTGGGCTTTATATTAGAGAGATGCAGGAACTCAGCAAAAAGCTATTTTATGTCTTGACTTTCAGATAGGACAAATTCACTCATTTTGTCTTATCTGACAATGAATTCCAGGCCAGGTAGCATACCCCATGTTTGACACTTCAAATGTTAAATACACATCAAACTGACTGTTTAATATTTTCATACCTGAAGTCCAATTATACACTGCCAGTGTAAGGATTCCCAGCATTTTATGCTTTACACACAGAATGTAGATGTTTGACCTAATTAGTTTGGAGTTACACAAGGTCTGGATACCACCTTCATTGCAACTTGAAACAATAAAGTTTTGCTTAAATTGGTGTTGATTAAACACACCTCCAGCATAGGTGATTTTAGAGTATCAGAATTATAACAAAAGAGTGATTCTGTCAGACGTTGCCTAAGAGCATAACACACCTTTAAAATCATGCAAGTCGCATGATGCATCAGCTAAGGATGTTCCCTCCTTCCCAAAATAAAAGCTTCATGTTACATCATAGTACAACTAGTACACCCAACTGCTTGTTTTGGTGCAGTCATCATGGTCTTTTATAAGATATCATCCTTCTTTTATAAAGAACTGAATCTGTTGCAGTCTGGAATTATGAGAAATATTTCATTGCATGTTTAAGAGATTTGAAGATCTCTGACAAACAGTGTTTTTAACCTTTGTTCATGGAAAAAAGGCTTTCAGGCTCTGGAATGAAGCAGAGTTTTCAAGTGTGTGTATTAGATAGTAGAATAGTGTGTAGCTTTATCACAGGGTGAGAATTTTAGATATATGGGGGTTTTAGGATGGTAAGCAGGTGAAGACAAGACAGAGAAGACCATGTGGCTTTTGGGCTTCCTCCTTCTTCCTCATCTGCCTCCATGCTCTGCAGTGAGGTGGCACATCATAGTTGGCTTAAAAGTTAACTTTTTAACAAAGGTGATGGTTATTGGAGAAGTATTATAAATACTGATTACATGGATTGTAGTATAAATATCCACACCACCATGTGTGGCTGGAATCTGGTATTCCGGGGATTCAGAGAGAGTGCTTGAATGTGACCTGCTGCACAGGTTTCTGCAGGTCAGGAACAGAATATAGCGATAAGAAAGAATAAACTATGAAGAGAACATCAGAAGAGACAACTCTGTTCTTCAAAATCTCTGGCTGGGGAAGCAAAACTTTGCATTCTCGGGTCACGGTAAACAGCCAGCAGAGAAAAACACACAAAAATATTTTTATAAACCTGAGATGAATGAACTATGCGAATATAGGAAATTGGCAGCAATCTTGATCAGCAGTTAAAATATCCAGTCAGTACGTGGAATCAATACTAAATCTTCTCTAATATTTTAGCAGTGAAGTTACAAAGTAAATCTTTAAAGCGTTATAAATAGGGTACCCAAACCTAACAGTGACACAAAATAAGCCTATTATTGTTTCACAGCAGGAGGGAGCTTCCAAACTTGACTAAATTATAAAACTGAAATGTTATACAGGAAATTGAAACCTGATGTCTACCTAACTAGCACTCTTGCTTGAAGTAACCTAATAAAAAAGTGTGCTAAAGATTGAAAATGCAAAAACAGCCTGACTGAAATGCGCAGAAAGAAAAACTATGTCAAAGTACTCTAGACAGCTGAACCAAAATACTGGCAACAATGTAAGTTTTTATGTACAGACTTGTTTGTAGAGAGCCAAAATGCATTTAATATTTTCATGAAGCAAAGCAGAGGTAGTTTAAGCCAGAACTACCAGGAAATTGTCTACTGCTGAAACTGAAGAACTGAAACTTCAGTGTAAATCTCAAATTCAAGTAACTTTGCCCCTTTAAAACTGAATATTTTACCTCTGATGTCTACACACATCAGTATAACATTTTACAGACAGTACAAAACAAGAGATCAATGGAGAACCCAGTGTTAGTATTCTACTCCACTGACATTAGACACACAGTTTAACATAAGCCAACAGAAGGACACAGCCTTTATAGGCCCTTTATTAGAAAGATTTTTTTCTCTAGAAATAATAAAGTGCAAATTAAATTCCAAATACATACTATTGATATGGAGCAGGAGAGGGTTTAAGAAGCAGCATCAGAAAAATTCCTACCTGGTGAGCTCGACAGATCAAATCCAGATCATGACGATTCAGAAATTTACTGACCACATCGGCACCAAAAGTGAAAGAGACCCCACGATCATTTTCACCCCAACCTTGCACATCTTTGTCTGGGTCAGACCACAGCAGGTCACAGAGCAAACCTTCAAAAGACAATACAAGTGAAGATGCCAGTCTTAGGAAGTATTTTATGATGTGAAACAGTTCTATTGTAATTACCAGAGCAACTCTCCTGAAGAAAATAAGCCTTATCAACAAATGCAACAATACTTAACGTGCAACTCGGACAAAGAGGAGAGCCGGTAAATCTGAGGATTGTTTCCCCCCACCACCACTGAAACTGCCTTGAGAGGAAAAAAAGTCAGAGCAAAAGAGTTCTCTGAAATTATCTTTTATTGTAATATTCAGTGCGTTTACAGTGAGCATTTGCAGAGTTTAAAAATATAAAAGTGCATGTGTTTTAAAAGGCAACCATCAATCTCACAGCTCACCAAGAAAGCTTAGTTTGAAAGCTGCAGTAAATTTAAAAGTCCTATGCAAGGCCAGTCATAAATGCAGCAAGTAAATTTGTACCACATAAGTTTCTGAACAGGAATAGCTTTGATTCTTACCTCTCCTACCATTCATGAGAAACCTTAGATGACTAAATCAAAACACAGCAACACACCGATACATCATTTCACACAGCACTGTCAATTTGCTTGGACCCCTGCTGACTGTTTCAAAAAGCCTCGTGACAGCCAGTCTGGAATCTAAGCTAGAACAATAAGCCTCTCTGGCATTCTAGCACTGGTCAAGATCTTTTTGTTTTTTGCTGCCAACAAAAGGTCAGCTAACTCTGGAGCTAACACTGGGTATTAAAAAAGATTTCTCTAGATCAACTGCAATGCCTTTACACATATAGAACTTTCTGTAAATATTAATATGAAAAAGAAACAGGCCAATCCAACTACAACCCAACAAACTCCCAAACCTTTGAAAGGCATTTCATAGCTTTCCATGAAATTGTACTTTCTTTACGTGTGATGACCCACAGGCATATAAATACTTAACAGCATTGTTAATCAACAATATGAAAGACCTGCAAGCACGCTCCATCAGCCATTCAGAAGTTTGATTTACATTTACTTTTGGTTACTTGCTAAACAAAATATTGAAGATGCTATTTCTTAAACAACAGATCCTTCAAGCTGTAATCAAGCTCTCAATGTCTGAAACCTGTTGTGCAACTAGACTGTTTTATATTTACATACATTTATCCAATGGTCTTTGGCATCAGACACAGCTGCACGCTAACAACAGGCTAATATTTGATTTGTTTTTAGAAGAGAAAGAACAAGTACAACTGCGTGTTAGACAATATTTCTATCTAGAAATAAACTACTGAATATAAACAGTGCATGACAAAACCTTAACTTTACTGAAATTTAGTTCTATAATGAGTAACTTTGTTTTTCAAAACAATAACTGTCCTGCAATCCCTAACGACTTCTTACCATACATTTCCAGCAAGTGACAGAAGCTGCTCGCCTCAGCTATTTAACAAGTGCCTCCTCTTCTATTCTCTCCTCAAAGTCAAATAATCTTTAGGGTCACACAGAACAATAGGCAAATCTGTCCTAAGAGGTCTTTAAATTGCAGTTGAAGTTGCAATGACTTTTTTCATCAGGCTAGAAGCCATCATAATCCTGGTACAGCCACATGATCATCTACCAAAACTTCTGTTTCAACACAAGCATTCCTCGAATGACACTCCTCCTCAAAGGGATAGTTTTGAAGGGCTTGAAACTTCCATGGAAGCGAGAGTATTTCATTTTGTTTTAAATTTTCCACAAGATTTACTTCCAAATGTGAAACCGGCTTCCTTAAATAGGTCCAAAAGATGAAGACCTTTGTTATTGTACCACAGCACACATGCCTCTGACAGGACATTTCATTTTAGCTCTGACAGTACACACACACAGCTATTGCTTCTGAAAGCAAAATTAACACTACACAAAACAAAAGCCTTTTAGAAAAAAAATCACCATGCTTATTTTTAGGAGGTTCTAAGAAGAGAGGATTTCAGTGGAGTGTCCATGGAAACAAGAACTACGTTCCGTAAGGGCATTCCTGAAGTGGGGGTGGCTCAAGCAGTATTATTTGCCTGCTGAATAAAGCCATCTTTTCTGGGAACACTGATATATGCAAAGATTGACTCGTTTGTGCTGAATTTATTTGATTATGCACTGAGTGAATAAGTAGCATAAACCAGCAAACAGTGTAGTAATTTATGCTACAGAAACAATCACTCAGCAGTCTATAACACATCTTAGTGTCAGGAGT
This sequence comes from Certhia americana, assembly GCA_018697195.1. Taxonomy (NCBI): domain Eukaryota; kingdom Metazoa; phylum Chordata; class Aves; order Passeriformes; family Certhiidae; genus Certhia; species Certhia americana. The sequence continues at coordinate 84,593,824 of CM031859.1, read as the reverse complement.
GTATATACTGGCTTGCAAAGAAGTGGTGTTGTTTAAGGGACAGTATAGATATTAACATTAGTTCCTGAATTACTCCCATGCATCAACATTAAGGAACATTACAGGAAACAGAATTCTTCTACTTCAAAGTTTAATTGTAACTTATGTTCAAAAAAAGTTTAGATCTTTTATCTCCTCTGAAATTTAATTTCAGACCACTGTTGAAATCAACACTTTAAAAACTATTCCACTGTACTTGCTCCACAGTCTTTTCAATCCACTAGTAAAAAAATCTGTAGTAAGTGAAGACACTGAGCAAGATCGATTAAACCATTCAAAAGAACATTTTGAAAAGAACTAGCCATTTGCATCCAGCATTTATGAACCAAATAACCTATCAGAAGAAAATTTCACAACTACTACAGCAATAAATGCAATTGATACCCCAACTGCAGTGAAGTAAGAGCTGTATTTTTCAAATTTAATGAGGAAGGAGACAGAGAAAAGCTCAAATAGTTAAACACCCAGGAAATTTAACTCTATTGTACTGTTTAACTCTGAACAGTTACGTTCTTTGATAGACTAGAATGTTTGTGTGTGCCTAACCAAAGCAAGGGGAACTAGCTCTTCAGTTTCTTCTATCTTTCATTAGATTTCTAAGACGTTTTAAGGGAAACTTGTGAATAATGTATCCAAAAACATACCCTACTCTGCTATGACAAACAACAACACATACAACCTTTAACAGATCAGATAACATGGCCATCATGAGGAACAAGGCTCACATCCTACACAGTCACCAAGGAATACTGGACTGTGAACAGAGGTTGCATTAAGTCATTACATTGCTTGAACAAAAACTGATTTAACCTCTTTTCATCATTAAGACCTATTTACAGTAAATTCCATGTCACTCACCTGTGTCAGGAACATCCGTAGGTCTCATAATTCTCCGGATCTGCTCCATCGACTGGAGATCTGGAGACAGTCCTGTAAAAGTACAAGAACACAAGTGACTCATATACACATTTTACCTGCAGAAAGGGTTCCAGAGAACACAAGATTTGAGGTTCAAAGGCACACAGCATCCATTGTTTCCACTGCAACATAAACAAAAGGCAGTTTGCTATAAGACAATTACGTTGCTGAATAGAGGGACAGAGAATAATGCAAGTGAAATTAGTAAGGGGTTCTCATTACCACCCTTTTAACCACAGAGGCCGTCATCTACCGTAGCTCAGCTGCTTAAGAAAACTATAAAGTCCCAGTACTTTGATTACTCAAAAAAACCCAAAACCCCAACCACTAAGTACAGAGATAGCTATCTTTCAATAGTTTAGCCATTAACGTGCAACTATGGAATTCCAAGCCCCCCTTTGAGGAGTTGATATTCCCTAAAGCTCCTTTACTTGAGGCATACAGACAGGAAAGAGAGCCTGCTAGACAATCTAGCATTTTAACGCATCCTTAGATAAGGGTCCTAAATATCTTAAATGACTTAGGCCAAGGTATCTAATTGAGAAAGCTGCAAATTTGAAATTAGAACATGAAGACCTAATTTGTGATGAAACATTTCATATTAACAAACCATATTAATTTGACTCAGTCCAGAACTCTGAATAGGACAGCAGAAAGCTGTCATTGGAAAGGTCATTTTACATATGTCATTTCACCATGTAAAAAAACTTCAGCTAACATCAGAGTTTACACAGTGACAATGTATACATTACAAGAACAATGATATTAGACAGGAACCAAAGCATTTGATACAGACTTGAGGAACCTTTCTTCAAGTATAAAGATTTTCGATTATTTTTCTTGAAGCAGTCTTATGGTAAAAGTTTTCTATCATCATCAGCTTGCTAAAGCTGTTTTCACACTGTTTTGAGGTTGTAAAAGACAGCAGAAATCTGACAGGAAACTAATTAAAGGGGGTATTAATTGAGTTTATAAACACAACTATACAGGAATAGTAATATAAATTCAAGTAGACAATCAGCATTTAAACTCTGACCAATCTACCACTTCCCCTTCTGATTTGCACATACATTACATTAGCACTCAACACCACACCCAGAGATTGTAAGGGGCAGTCTCAGTGAAATAAGTACAACCAGTTTGTGACCTTCTATGAAGTTACAGTTCTCAGCATTTGAGATTGCACCCAAAAGATATCTTTAATCCCTGGAAGTGTTCAAGGTCAGGCTGGATGGGACTGAGCATCCTGGTCTAGTGGAAGGTTCCTTCCCCACAGCAGGGTTGTTGGAACTCAGCGATTTTTAAGGTTCCCTCCAACTCAAAGCACTTGAAGACCCTTTAAAAGGAAATGTTACTACAAACCATGTCTCAACCCTGTGGCTGTCCATTTTTGTGCTATTTTGCATTATCATAAAAGAGCAAAACCCTACAGAATTGTCTGCAGGTTTGCAGACACCTTTGTAACCATTTATTTTCCCAAGCATTTTCCTAACCCCTTGCACAAAAAAAATGGCTGATGTCTCAAATCCATACCTATGGAGGAAAGTCCTACATGATCAGTGTTAAATGAAGGATATAAGAATGCAAACACAGGCTAAAGCTCACTGTAAAGGTGCCACCACTAAAGTGATTACTGAAACCTACAGCATACTAAAATTCACAATTAAGTTGTCTTGTCAAAACAGCTAAGCACAGAAAAAATATCTTTCAGTATACTCGGTATGCTATCTTTTTGAAGCATAAGACTACCTCTCCCCTAAGGGAAAATGAAGAATTGTCACTACTCCTTGCAGACTCATCAAATTTGATTTGAACCACTCTCTAAACTGTGTGGAATTGGTAAAATAAGTGTGACAGGTACTGATTTTTATAGTGTAATCTTGGAATACTATGTACATCAAGTAGAGTTAAACATCAACATCCAGTTAATTGCCATTAGTGTCACAAGAAAAAACAAATTCCAGAGGCTGAAAATACTACATAAATGCAGTAATTTATTGTATAAATTCAACACCCATCTCAGAGCTTAAATCCAGTGTGGTAAGACCTATGTATTCCATCAATATGACACTACAATATGAACTTCATTTATAGAAACTTGAAACTAATCATTTAAGTTTTCTAAAGATTAGAGCTAGAGAGTGGTGTTACAGATAAGAGGACCAATGCTGTAAAGAATATAATGCAGAGAGAAAGGGACAAGTCAGGAATGGTTATGGGATAAGTTTTAATGAAGTGAGATAAAGAGTAAAGTCAGAAGTCAGTTGAAAACACAACCTTAAAAAAAAGGACAAATTATGACATGTATAAGGAATGTGGGAAGAGAGGGAGGTGATTGAAAAGATACAACGAAAGATCCTTTCAGTAGCATGAACATTTAGAGACAGGGATAGCAACAGCGGTTTGAGTTACATTTTAAGATGGATAACTTAAAACAGATGCCCAGAAAAAGTTTAGGTAAAAGAGATGACTCAGGATATTAAGCTACTGTAGATGGCCTACTGGGGTTGAAGTTAGGTGCCTTTTGTTTTACTATGTTATGCGGTTTTGCAAAGTTTTATTATATCCCAGAGGACAGTATTTTAAAAATAAACTATGCAAAAATGCGCAATATAGTAAAAAAGGCACCTACCTTATATCTACATGCTAGCTTCAACCTCCAGCAGAGTTGAATGGTTTGTGTTGCTGCCTCAGTGTCTATTAGAGTAGTAACATCATGAAAAGGCGTTGACAGTCCATTACTTCACTGGGTCTGGAATGCAGTTTGGATAGGACTGGAGAAAAGTGGAAAAAGGGCAAAACTTATTTCTGTGCTGAACGTCCACTTCCATTTATTAGGAGCACACAGCACATTAGTAATCTCTTCACCTTGTTTCACAGCCGCAGATCAGTTCCGAGTGGCAATAATTTAAGATACAGACTAAGTCCATACAATTTAAGGGGCAATTAGCAATGAATAACCAAGTAAATACTGCTTTTCATAAGAAGATCTTTAAAGCATACTATGCACAAAATAACATCTTGTTTAGTCAAGTAGGATAACTTAATTCACACATGCCCTCCCCATTTACAATGAAACTTTAAATATTTTTTCTTGAAAAAGAGCTCTCAAGGCTTCTTTCTCATAGTACAGGTCTCAAATGTGAACACACAAAGCTACCAGTTTTGTTGTAGCAGTCTGCTCTACCTGCTTTGATTATCTTCCACTTAAATGTAACTGTTTGCCTGAAACACTCCAGGTATTTTGTTACTATTCTCTGCTTTCAAAAAAAAAAAAAATTTCCAAAATACATGTTGATAGCAAAACAGTGAGTCTTTCATGAGCTGTTTTGGAGACAAATTTATTACGTGGGCTTTTAGCCACTGATACTTGGCTACCTAGGTGCAGAAGTGACTTTATAGCTCACATTCTTAAAACTATGAGATCTAGCTTGTAAGATAGATACCAGTTCTTAAAAAGAAGAAAACACCACCACACGGCTTGAGAATAAGATTTAAAAATGAGCTGTAAGCAAACAGGTATTTTGACATCTCAGTGTTACCCAGAGACTGGCAGACCCAAATGTATTACTGCATTAACTATGTTTTTACAGGGACTTATCAATATCTCAGAGCATGTTATGTGTAAGACCCTGATAGCTTATTCGAGCAGACAGTGAAAGCAGAAGCTTTCAATACAAGATACAAGAATACTCCAGACTATTTTTAAAGCACATACAGGCATAGTTCTTGAATTGATACCTGTAATTAATAAAGACAGGATGGCAGCCATCAATAGAACCTCATGAAGTCTGGAAGAGTCTGCTCAGGAACTCTGGGCCACACACTGCTTCTAATTCCAAATGGAGGTGTTTGAACTAGATATTTCTGCAGTGCTTTCATTTCCACTAATTTCCATCTCACTGCCAACACAGGTGTGACATCTACCAAACCATTTCTGGATCACTCAGTGAAAGGCTGAGTTAAGTTAACAAATTAACAAATTTAAGTTAACAAGTTAACAAATTAAGTTGCTCATTAATGACAGCAGTTGCAAATACAGCTGCAAAAGGCAGCACAGCACTTACTACAAGTAATTGAAATTCTTGTCAACTGTTTGACACTGCGAGGTTCTGAAAACCCGTCAAGCATCATTGCCTGTAAAAATCATAGTGAGGCCTGTTCTACAAATAAGAGAGCCCAAGTAAGTTCCAATATTCAGACAAGCCACAGCCCTCAGTCAGATCAACACCAAACACTTTTTTCCGTACACCAACAGGGCAGCACTGGGACAGGTACTCACAGAATGCAGACTGTCCAGCAGCAAAGCCTTTATGGAGTCCATGCAAGCCATGTCTAACCTGCTCCAGTGTTAATAAACATCTTGCTTCAAGTTGCAGGCTTGACTGCATAACCTCAGAGGTTCCTCCACCCAGGGGTTGTGAAACAGTTAAAGAGACCCAGAGCATAGAGCCAAGGTCACTTGTGAAAGCCATTCTTTGGTATAGGGATGCCAATGTTAGCTATGACTGCACTGATATATAGTAACAGCAAAAAGTCATATGGCAAAGTAGGCAACAATTCCAGCATTAAGTAACTTTCAGAGAGGGATACACTGATGGGAATACTTACAGATGCACTTCCCCCTCAGGCACAGAGGGCCATGTGTATCAGGTAAGAATGGCATCTACTAACACGTGCAGAGAAAAGCATGACCTTTACAGACAACACAAGGTTAAGTATCTCCAGCCAAATACCAGATAGACACAGCCACACTCCATTTAGTATAGCATTAACCCAAAATCAGTTTAGATACAGCCTTTAAAAGCAGCCATCAGCTTACCTCCATGACAACAGAAGATCTTCTCATCCACAATGGCTGCAATAGGCAGACAGTTAAAACAGTCTGTAAAGGTCTTCCACAGCTTAATGTTAAATCTCCGCTTGCCTACAAAAACAGTGTGTGATATTAGGATGAGAAAGCTGGTTTTTAAAGCCAACACGTAATACATATCAGAGCCTAAGCAAAAATGTTAGCAAACTGTTTTCATGGGGTTTTATTTCTGTTAGCACACTTAGGTCTGAATCTCTTACAACAGCATTTCAAGGACAGCAGAAGAGAAGTAGTAATGCTCCAGAGTGACTTTAAGCTTTGCTTGGGAAGTATTTTTAGAAAGTTTCAAAGCAGGTTCACAGAGTATTGAAACCCTTGCAATACAAGGGTCCCTACTACAAGTGTTTCCAAAACACACTATTAGTCTGTTGTAGTCTTTCAAAAGTAAAAGATTTTGCTTACATTCATCATAAAATCCATAGATTCGATTGATGCTAGCACACTCATGATTTCCTCTTAGGAGAAAGAAGTTTTCCGGGTACTTGATTTTATATGCCAGTAATAGGCAAATTGTTTCCAGAGACTGTTTGCCTCTGTCTACATAATCTCCAAGGAAAAGATAATTAGCTTCTGGTGGGAATCCTCCATATTCAAATAATCGAAGCAAGTCTGTATACTGACCATGGATATCACCTGAATAAAAAAAAAATTTTTACCGAGGATTAGTGTAACAACATAAAGACACAAGTCAAGAACTTAAGCCAGCTAATTAGTTTTTATTCAGTGATATAAAAAAAGGCATTAATATTACCTTTAAAAAACTGGCAATATCCATCACAAAGATAAGAACCATGCTAGTATTAAAGTTGAAGTACTCACAGGATATAAATAACTCACCATATTTGCAGAACTGCTATGTCAGATATGAAGCCAATCTGAAACCCAAAAACTAGAAAAGTCTTCACAATAAAGCATAAGCTTTTTAACCAAGCTTTAATTCATTTAAATTAAAACAAGGTCAGAAAGAAAACCTCTAATTGAACAGATATATGACCAGTATCACAAAAAAGTCACCTTATTTACTGCAAAAACAGATCAGTAAAGAATTTAAACAGACTGGAGAGAAACTGAACATGGTGCTGGCAAAGTACAATTGACCTTTGACTTACTTCAAAGGTCAATTCCCATAATATTGCTGTACTAAGAATTCCATCCCCCAGCCTTTAGGCCAACTTCTCCTTTGATGCATGTAACAAGCAATACAGAGACTCAAAGACTGCCATCCCTTACAAGAAACTCAACCCTGCGGTTTGTTCTTAGGAAAAATACCTGTCATGTTTCTCTTCACACTGCCAGCTTTAAAAACTACCTAGGCTTTCCACAGAACAGCTCTGTGAAACATTTACACCACCACAGTGTATCACATCAGAGCAGCCATAGCTAAACTATCCCTGAGCTGCCCACAGAGGTGAAGATGCCAAAGCAGCTCTACAGTAACTTGCAGCATACATGCAATGTATTCCAGCTGACTGGAAAACTCATTACCAGAGTGACTGGATGCAAAACAGATATGCCAAAAGCCTTCAGTACAAGCTGTATGCTGTTTAGATTCAGTACCTCCTGGTCCTGTACACTAAGCATTACATAAATGTATTTTCACTATTGCTGCTTGTTCAGTGACAAAATCCTGACTTTGTTCAGCAGAGCTATTCTCCAGTAGAGCACAAGCTACTACTACCTCAAAAGAGAAAAAAGAACAACCCACACAACTTTTTTCATCTTAAGAAAAGATTCCCAAACCTGTATGCTTTCTGGTTCAACTCTTAAAGCATACAGTGGTAAGAAGAGTACATGCTATATAATATAGTAATTATATATTATATAGGAATATAATATTCCTTTTAGCTTCCCACGAAAAATGCAGTACTTCCTACTTTAGGCAGCATTCTCCCATAACTATTTCTCATTTGAGGAGAACAATCACTTTCCAATTTTCTTCTAATAAAGGTGATTAGTATCTACCACCCAATTTCAGTCACAATCTTAAGTTCCACTGGCTAAAATCTTTCACATATGTTGCAACAAGAATGATTAGTATGCTAATTGAGATTTAGAAACCTCCAGGTCACAACCTGAAGAAAGCAGAAGACTCCTGAACAAATCATTTTTATGCTGAGCCTAGTGCTCCAGAACCATGTTCTCAAACCCCCAGACTTCAGCACTAGCAGAATTAACTACCAAGTAAAACACACTACAAAATATTGTTGTTCGTGTGTTGTCTGTAACTACTTTCAGTTACACATGTGCACCAGAGGAACAAATGCACTTAATGGGCAAAAACATTTTCTGGAAACAATTTCATAAAGGGACCAAGGTGTTACCATTCCATCCAGGGCACTTTGCATTTTAAAATACAGCTTCATGTGAGCACAAGTTGAAGTCTACCAGATATAAAGACTTGTATTAAAAACCCACATCTATTTTAAAATGGACATTTACATAAGAGCATCTTTCATCTTACATTAAAACACAGCCATCTGAGGATGTAGAGCTTATTTTGAACTAAACTGATTGTAAGACAAGACAATCCTATAATGGTTCCTCAGGCACTGCCTGAACACACAAAGTAATAGTTCAAAGCAGTACCAGCTGCATATTTTGCTTTAGGGGAAAGCAATCATCTTTCTTTCTTTTATCTAAATGTAGCTTTGACAATTGTTCTAATATTAAATTTAGATGCACCTGACACTTCCTGGTACTTTCACTGTGTTTGGAATTCGATTTAAGATAACAAATGCCTTATTTAACTCTGCATTAGTTACACCTATTACTGCACACATAACAGTCCCTTCAACTGCCTTTATCTAAAGAGATGAGGAAGAGCTAACTTTGAAGGAGGCCAATTATTCTTTGCTGACCTTGACTTACATACAATCTACCTGAGTTTCCATGCTTTCTTCATCTAAGAATACAGTAAGACTACACTACAGTGAAAAGTCAAAAGAAAACACAAGATGATAAAGTTCATTTTACCTTCAACTTTATGTCATTAGGCAAGCTGGGCTGGTTTTTCCTCCCCACCCTACCAAGCAATTAGTCATTTAAAAATGACTTTGCCATTAGTGGTTTGTTTGTGGGTTTGGCTGTTTTATTTTGGGGTTTGGGGTTTTTTAATTGGTAATATCCTCTCTCAGTGTAAGAAACATTGCAGACATTGCCTCTGCCAGGAAGAAACTAACCTATCTTTGAGGATGTATGAAGTAATGAATACAAAGATTGCTTCCCCTTTAATATCATGACACTTTAACTAATTTAATTCAAGTAATTTTATGCTTCAAAGACAATGTCTATTGTTAACAAGCAAGTTGAAGGATGATTACAATCTGGTATTTACAAAACTTTTAAAACATTTTTTTACAAGCTTGTAGTTACAGTGTACTTTGGAAGAAGTCTAGCATTTTATAAAGGCTTAGTGAGGTAAAAACATAGGTTTTATTTGTAATAAATATCAGTAATACTGATATTTGCTGAAACATGCTGTAAAGCTCAAGGAATTTGTTACACGATAACTAGCTCAATTTAAGTCTGCATTAGGTTTTACTTTCTCAACTGAAAGATTAACAAGGCCTTCAATTTTTCAAGTGTTTCACTTCAGGAGGTCTTTGTTTTGTTTATGCTTTGAAGTGAGCAACTGCAACATGCGGGTCTTTTAAAAGTAGCTAACTGACTTCTGAAATAGTGATCAGAATAGCACCAGCTCTGGGCAAGCAAGGAACAGGTTGCAAAATCCACACTAGATGATTTTACACAAGCAGCCCTAATTGTGAAGGAAACTTGCTCCAAAATAGTGTGAGGAGCATCAGCAATGTACCAAGTGCTAGCTGCTTTTTCTTCACTAATTCCAATCAAAACTGAAAATTACATTCAAGATTTTGAAGACCTCCCTCTAATTCCAACTCAAACTCATTTGCCTAACTCAGCATTATTCCAATCCCCCAGCACAGAACTAGACTAAAACATCTACATAAACTATGTATGTATCAAGCTTACATACCACAAATTTTCAGAGGTGCCTCTAGTTCCAGAAGAATAGGCTGGCTAAGAAATATTTCCCGTGATTTTATGCACAAGCCCCGAACTTCTGCTTCGGTCATCTGAACAATCTTCCCAGGACGACATCCTCGTACTGAAATGAGATATTTAACAGTTGAAGGTAACTACTACACAGATATACAGCAATAGCTAAATGCAGATGATGTGTATTTAAAACCTATATTTGACAAAAAGCCAGCATCACATTCTACATTGGAATTATTCGGTCCCATGAATTGTAGAATTAATCTCTGCTACTGTAGTAATCTGTGCTTAAAGATCTGTATGCATTCCTGTTCAATCAAGTCTCAGAAGAGAATAATTTAAGCTGTGCTCTTGTCCATATCTGAATAAAAAGCAATTTTAAGAACTGTATAATTTAACAATTCCTTTATGCTAGAGTATTCATAAAAGACAAGAAAAATCTCAAACAGAAAACCTGAAAGCATTTCCACATTAGCAGAAGGTAAATCTCTTTAGGACTGTTAAGTTTAACAGCACTACAATACAAAGGAAAAGATCACAGACATGATTATGTTTAAACAAACTGAAACTGCCTTATTAGGAACACCACACTAAAAAATACACAATTTGGATGAAACTTTCATATATAATGGCTCTTAAATAACTGAAATCTTTACAGCCAAGAACACTGTAATTAGAATGAAATGGAATTCACAAAACCTGTAAGGCAGGTACTCAGACCTATATTTAGTGTAAAATCAAAAGCATTCACATGTCATTGCACTCCAACCAATATCCTCTGGGGTAAGTTTATCTACAGCTGCTTCTTTCTACAAGTATCTCTGTGATTCCACTGTCAGAGGCTTTAGCGTGTCTCTAATGAGGTGGCAAAATAGAACAAATGTGTTGTCACATTGGCCAATCCAGTTCAGTCTTGCACCTCAGCATAAACCAAATTTCAGAGTTCAAACTAATAAGCCAGAATCTATCAGTGACTACAACTGGCAAACATCATGTACTGCCATCTGTTTTACAGGAAAGCAACAATCAGCATTAAACAATGGTAGAACCTACAAGGGAAGGTAATACGAAACTTTTGCAGCTCAAATCCAAATGCTTTCAAATGCATGCACAGTAAGACATTACTTCATAAAAATTTTATCTGCAACTTCAGTTAGTCTAATAAATTTGTGAACAGAAGAGCAAAAACTAGTTCTTCACACATAGCAAATTCATAGGTCACCTGCTTTCCCTCTTCAAAACAGTTGTGAATTTTTTTTTTTAAATTAACGTTATCTCCATTTTCCTTTTATTTCTGCTTAGTTCCTAGCAACCATACTACATAAGGGAAATCAGTATAATTACATCTAGCATTACCTACATTGTGCAATGGGGAAGAAAGGATATGAGAGAAAACAGTTTGTCCTAGGTCACCTAGTACTCCAGTCCGAAGCGTTAAACTCAAAACGCTCTGCTCATCACTGCATACTTGTCCCAGCGTAACTGCACATCTGACCATGTCAACACCGTGCTATAAATATTTATTTTTAATAAATGTCAGACACTTGTTAAAGGGAGGTTAGGAAACAGTCATGGGAACATGCAAAAAGGCAGAACTGAGGAGCAGTTTTCAAAAGCAGGGAAGAGAAGTGAAATTAGATCCTGAAACAGCTAGTTAGAGTGCCAAAAGTGCAGGAGGAATACTCCATCTGAAGTTGAGGATATATTGGAAATACTCAGCTCATTAGAACCTCCCAAGAAAAAGGCTGTGTCATACAGGACTTTTTTCAGTGACTCTGAATCACTACCAGGTGATATTTACAACATGGTAAGTCACATTCCTCTTGGTAATTAAGATTTCAACTATACTTGAGAAAGCAAACAGCATGTTAGCAACACTTTTTATGCTATTATTCTTCATGCATTAAGATGTTCACTTACATATTAGAAGAATACAAAGGGACACATCAGAAACAATCAATGTGACTTGCAAACAATATATGCCTACAGGCTTTCATTTCATCACATCTCAAAAATAACGAGCAATGTTCTTACAGATACATCTTCAGCCCCATTTTTAGCAAAAAAAAAAAAAAAAAAACAAAAACCCAAAAACAACACCCCCCAAAAAAAGAACCAAAAAACAAACAAACAAACAAAAAAACCAAACCCACCCAAACAAAGAGAAACTCAGGCTTGACAGCTTTCCACAGGACTTGACGATTTGCAAGGTACCAAAATGTTCCAATCATCTGCATTTTAAATGCTTGCATTCCAAGAGCTTATAATGACCCCCTTCAGAGATCTGGAACTCTTTCTGATAGGCACAATAAACTGCCATTATACACAAACAATCTTCATATTACAATGGCTATAATTTCAATTAAACAATTGCTGTATCTTACACCCACAGCTTGCAATAAAGTCACACCAAAGCACCACACAGCACAACCAGCTTTCCAGTTATGAGCTCCCACTACAGACACTGCATTCTTTTAACCATAAGCAACGATGTTCTCTTCTGTATTTTAACTTTCGTGATGTTTTGCAATACCAGAATGATGCCATTTCATACAGATCAAAACCAAGAAGTGGAACTGCACACTTACTACATCCACTCTAGTTTTGGATCTCAAACCCAGGAAAGCCCACTATATACAACATTAATGTTACCAGAGCAGCAGCAGACCAAGCACTGAGACCAAAACTAAGACAACAGTTCAAGTAGGGCACCTATAATATTTAAAATATTAATAAGTTAAAATAACTTCTATCCAGTTTTTCTGACAACACCAGCCTTTATCCCCCTTTGAAACTCACAAAGAGGTTCAAACTTGGAACATTTGCTTTATAGCATTGATGTTTTGAGTGGTGCCAGATGTTTTCATGATAAAGAGGACACAGAGAACATGCAGCTCCTGACTTCATAATTAACTGCCAGTGATTGCCTCGATGGTAGTTCTTTACTTCTAACAGTAGAGCCCTAAATGCTGCAAGTCCTCAACAGACAAATCAACTCAGTAACTTATTACCTCACTTCCTATTTTTGAGGTTAAGAGACACTTCTACAACTCTGACAGGTCTATCACTCTCAGAAAAGGAGACAGCATGCACCCGATGATCAGTCACTTCCATCCTTTGGGAAGGGTGCAGGTCTGAGCCATCCCACCTTTGCAAAAGCACCCTCCACCCAAACAGTCTGCAGCTCCAGAGTAAACACGCAGGTTCAGCTACAATGAAGTAATACAAAACCTGGAGTTTCATGAGGAATAATCTTCCATACAAGTTCAGATAACAGCAGTCTTCTCCCACAGTTCCCTGATCAGCATCAAGGGTACTACATAACGAGAAATGAGAGGCTCCTGTGACCCTGAAAGGCTCAGCATTTCACTGGATTCACAAAGACACTGAAAGGTTTGCCAAGTAAAGTCATCCGGAGCAGATGTGCCACAGCTGTGGTACAAGTACACAAATAAGACTAAGCACTTATTTCAGCAGCTTACATTACAACTAGAATTTTGTTCAAGTTCCCTTGACTCAGCTGAGCTTTGTATGGATTGTAAACAACACTGCATTTAGTTTCTCAAAAGCCAAATCCCCAACAACAGATTGAAGGGGAGGTTCTAAGAGCCAGATCGAGAGTGTAAGAGATGTTTTTCAGACTCATTTACAAATTAACCACTCAAGTCATAGCTTCACACACTGCAAAGTCTGCAGCTCACATCCTTTCACAGCATTGGGAAAACCATCATTTTTAACAGCTGTCAGCTACCCAGGGCAGAAATACCATATCAACATTAAAGGTAAATTAATTCTCTTTAATCTAAAATGCAGATGCTGTAAACAAGCTTTGATTTACATGAATTAGCCTTTTGATAGGGACAGCACTTCCTGTTGTAATACACAAACTCATGTGCATAGAGCTTTGACAGAACAAACCTTTCCTCCAGTGAGCGTCAAGCTCAGTAACAGAGCACAGGATATGAGAAGAAAAAAGAAATAAAAGCAAATATATGCTTTGAACACTGAGACTTGTTTTAGCACAACAGACCCTACAGTCACCCAGAAGCTACTCTAATGGATATTAGAATAATCTCTGCATCTACACAGTCATTGGTAAGCAACCTTAAGGAGTTCAGTAACAGTAATTAGCAATCCAAGACATGAGCTGCACAGTGGCAGGCAAGAAAAACTTCAGCAAAAAATAGTAATTTTTTTAAAAAATCCCTCCAAACTCATGCCAGAGGGTATGAGTAGATTATGTAAGGCAACACTGGAAAGGAAAAGGAAAGTGGTTTAAGAATTGGCTGTTCCAAGTTCCACTTGCATCACTTTTTTCCATAGCCTTTCATGAAATGGAAAAAATGCATTTAACCTATTCTGTTATCCTGCTTCTGGTGTGCCTATCTCTAAGCAGCTAAGCTGCTCATTTTGTGCCATCACTAAGAGTTTCTTCAGTTACTAAGTCAGCTGTGGTACCACAGCTCCCTAAGCATTTACCTGGTGTTGGTTTCCAAGACTGCAGTGTCTCGTTTACTGGCCATAACACTCACAGTTTTATCATATCATCAAAACCCAGAGACTTCTCCCTAGTATCATAAAAAATTGGGTCAGCATTATTGCTAACAAGCACTTTCCTTTCCATTCACTCAGCTTTTTTTGCAGACACGCATTTATGTGGCCACATGAGTGAACTGATATTTTCTTCCTAGAACAAAGATACAACAAATCAAAAATGTAATCTAAATAGTCCCCCAAGCTAAAGAATGCATTCTCTGAAAGAATAAGGAGCTGGTTCTGCTTATTTCCACAGTAGCTCCAGCCAAGCTTATGTCTGAAATTACTGTTTTAGAAATTAATTTTGCCAGAGCAGATCTAAAAAATACCTCAAACTACAACTCAAGATTGCAAGCATTGAATTTTACAAATTGCACACAAGCAATTCCCTTGAGCTTATACTCCCCCCACATTTTATGGGATGTTTATTAATCATTGGTGATTAACAAGTCTGACATTTAACTGATTTTTTTTTTTTTTTTTTTTTTACTTAAAAGCACTTTGGAGTACTTGGCAAATACTGAACAGCTTGTCAATAGTAGGAGCAGAACAGATTTGAAAGCTAAAGGTAATGTTACCTACGACTTGGGGGAAAAAAAAAGCAGTCCTCTGATTTTGGAAGTATGTTCTGAAGTTATCTGTTCTCAGAATTTTTTAAATCCAAATTACATACTTTCATTAGTTTAAGTCAAGAATCCTATACTGTATTTTAAAAGCAACTCTCAATTTTAAAAGCAAAACTTCTACTCCCTGAGAATATCTTCTGTTATTTAACTTGTTCAGCTGCCCTTCAGAAGCAGCCACTCCCTACCTTGCAGCAAAACAGAGTTAAGCCAGCAACACAAGTTCTAAATTTTCAGAACTGCTGTGACAGAGCTAAGTTAGAACAGCTCTCATTCACGAGTTACACTGGTGGACAACAATAATATAAATGAACCCATGAGAGCTTTGCTCAATTCAGCAAGAACATATTGCTGAACAGACAGCTCTTCTGCAGTGTACCCAGCAAAACCCTATACCTTTCCTAGGCTACATCACCCATATTTCTCACTAAAAATAGAATAATCAGTCTTCTAGAGATTTTTTTTTCCTGAAAAATTGTGCTTTTATATCCAAGTAACCTTAAAGTCTTTCTAAAATTGCCTTCACTAGATGACCTTGATATTAAATATTTTGCTGAAGAACTGTGATTGCTTGTGAACCTATTTTAGCAGGCTTATTTAAAATCAAGCACAGATTCACTGCAGAGTAAGAGGCTGCCCAAGCCTTTAACTGGGAAAAAAACCCTAACAATGACGTGGTGTTGTTGTACTCAAACTTGAATTTACATTCTTTCAATACATACTATCTCCACGAGTATTAATTTTGTGGAAGAGGCTTTACTAGAAACAACTATGTAAGACTGCTTCAGTGGATGCTCCAGTAATCCCATGAAAACATGCAACCTTTACCCATTCCTTTAGCTTTTCATGGATCACCCACTTCCTTACACAGATGTTCCATAAACTAACTGATGTCTCAGTTATTCTGCATCATACATGGTTCCACATATTCAACTGCTGAATGCAATGCTAAAGGACAAGATCACATGCTCTGTATTTACTGTTTGCTTAAGTACACTTGAACCTGGAATTCAAGCAACCAGCCAAACCAAAGGTAGAAGCCTCTCACAGTGCTGTATTAGTAATTCCTGTTCTAGTCTACCTGGAAAGCTAACCTAGCATAAAAATTTCATGAAACAAAGAATTTCACTTCTTTCTCAAAGGCTGACTTTCTATTCCCCTAAAGCAGTGCTAATAAAATTCCTAAAATTCAAGGAAGGTGAAGGCAAATTACATAGTTATGAAGTAACTTTGGAGAAGTACCAAGGATGGAAGTTCCTGAAGTTATGATACAAGAAGCTGGATGCAACTTCTGCAAATCAGTGTCTCTGGCACTTAAGCAGTACAGTTACACGGGATACACACTCAAAAAGCTTTGTAACAAGCTTGGTATAAAAAAAACCCACAAAATGCCCCCCCCCAAACCCAGAAAAGATGGTACTGTGAAACTAAGTCAATGCATTAAGACAATTACACAACAGATGGTTCATTTCAATGTTGAAATTATAAGCCAGATACCCATTACCTTTAGAGGTTCCTCAGGCAGTAGTTTAAGAGTAGGTTCCCCTAAAGAACCCCCTTCACTGAGTACTGCATGTGACCTTAGTGAGTAACAGCCAAATACAGCACGCTGCCTTCACCACAGTCTACAGTTTAGCAGGGCAGCTTCTACCTCTTTAAAAAGTTACATACCTACCTTTGGTGGTAACTAATGAGCACTTGAGACAAGTTTTAACACTTTTTAGTTACAGTTTTCTTAAATAAGAGCAGTGTTTCTCTCCTTTTACACTATGATTTAGCTGAGCAGTGAGCAAGGCAGTGAATGACTCAATTAAAACCTGTGCCTGGAAGTATGTAAATGAAACAGTTACTGAATCATGGCGACTTCAAGTGGCCAAACAGACAGACAGACAGAATGAAGAACCCCAGCACACTGCCTGATGCTAGGCTCTTGGCCTTCAGTGCAGTTTTTCAAGCCAACCATTCCATTCCTCATGCACTTATAAAGCTAAAGATGAAGTGGCTGATATCTGCACTGCTGTACAAACCCAGAAACAAGCTTCCTCTACCTCTACCCCTCCTCTCTGGTTAATACAATACCCATCTCCCAGAAACATACCAAAACTGCCCATTTTCTTCCACTTTTTAAAGACTATTTTTAAAAAATCGCTTTGCAAGCAACTCCTTTTCAAGTTATTCTTGTTTATTTTTGCCGTAGCAAATTATCCAGTGATGTCACACCAAGCCAGGTAATAACTCTTGTTTATTCAGGATTCATCTCCATAGTTTGTTTATATTGTCTTGCAACAGATCATTAAGGTCTGTTTTATTTCTGTACAACTGCCTCTCTTTTTCAGCATCAGTTACAGAGCCTGGAACTGTGAGCACTACTACCATATCATAATACCACACCATCAGGCTGGCTGGATATATTAATTAGTTAAGACAGCAACAAAGTAAGAAATGTTTTTTGACCAGTATGCTCTATACCATTTAAAACTAATAAGCAAAAATCTCAATTATTTCGTAAGAATTTAAAACACAACTTTCATTTAAAAAGTAGAGTGATATTCAAATTTCTGTGTTTTGCACAGAAAAAAAAAACCAATCTGTAAAGACTTCCAAAAATCACAAGAAAATGAAGCTTGCAGCTTTTTTAGAAGACATCACATGACACAGTAAGAACACCATGCAATCAGCTTTCATTTAAGGCAATCATAAAAAGCACCCTTTTAGCTGAACACCAAAGCAATAACCATTCCCTACATCTACTAGCAGATCCAACAAGTCTCTTCTTGGATAAGAATTTCCCATCCTCCTTGGTGCATCGGTACTACCAGAAGCAGTAGCCCTCAGCCTCACCAAAAATAAATTTGTTTAGAAAAGATCCACATGAAGTTCAGCCAAATTAATTCTAATTGTTAATTTTAATTAGGACAGCTAGATTCAGGCAAGCAAGGTATCTTGCCTAGACAAGGAAAATTTGTTTGTACAGCAACATAAATGAAGCCCCTTTACAGAAAGCCATCTTGTACCTAAGGTTACTATGTCTGGATTTCCCTAAGTACACCCTCTCTTCCATATGGTAAACTCCCTAGTGTTTACTAAACAGACACCTATAAATTTAAAGGAGCAGATATTCAATCCAGCTGGGCTGCCTTATACCCAGAAATTTTAAGAGACAGCACAGAAACAAGAAGCCCAGCATCCTGACAGAAATATGGAAATCCTACTTAACACCATTCACAGCGTTCTTTACAAGTCAAAGGAACACCTATTCCAGTATCTTTGCTTTGATATAGAGGCAACCTTTTCCACACATCACTAAATTTAAATTAGCTTAGAATCTGACTTAAATGTAGACCTGGCGCACCCACTTAGCTCAGCCTTGTTGCAAATTTCAGGGCATTTCCCAGTTAGGGATACATGGTATTCCTAAATGAGACAAAACACAAGTAGCAATTTCAGATAGAGCCCAAGGGGAAAAAAAAACTACAATAATCATCTCTGTTTACATTGGAGAGAGCAGATTCAAGGAGACACTTGAATCACAGCCTTCAATTACTTAAAGAGAGCTTATAAGAAAGATGTTGACAGACTTTCTAACAGGGCTTGTTGTGATGGACAAGGGGGATGGATTTATTTAGGAAAAAAAAAAAAGGCTAAGACTCGATATATGGATGAAAATCTTTTACAGTGACAGTGATGAAACACTGAACAGGTTGCACGGAGAGGTGGTGGATGCTCCATTCCTGGAAACATTCAAGATCACACTGGACAGGGTTCTGAGCAACCTGATCTAGTTGAGGCTCTCCCTCTCACTGGAGAGGGGTTGTACCAGGTGATCTTTATAAGCTCCTTCCAACCCAAACCATGTTATGTCTCTGTAATCCACATCTGATGTGCTCATGGCAGTCTCCTGTGTGCATATTCCTGTGCTGTCCACAACTAGAATGGACTGGGAAAGAATCTATCCACCAGATGGCATAGCTGGGATGGTAGGAAGGAAAAAAATAAAACCATGAAATAAGTACACACAGTGAAGCAAAAATAAGACCACCATCTTCATGTACTGTAACACAGCTAAGCCTGACCTGTGATCCTGCGTACCAGCACAAGAAGGAAACAGCCTTTCCATGAATTTGGCTTACTCACTTTCCAGATCACATATCACTCGAAGAATCTTTTAGCAAAGCTGTGGAATTCTGTACTTCAAATTTTGACCTACACATCCTAGCAGATTCAACTCATGACAGACAATAAAACTCGAAAGTCTCTCCAAGATAGTGACACACACATGTCAGAGCACCAGCATCTGCCTCATTCTTCTAGTAAAGCAACAGGAATGATTAAAATCTGGCATACAGTACCTGGTAGACAGAGATAAAATAAAAGAAAGCATTGCTATGTTCAGACTTTATGCATACACTCGAGTTTTTACATTCCTACCATTTCCAAATAGTAGTTATATTTGTAAGGCATCACTAACTAGTGGCCAAGTACTAGACAGATTGCAAGAGAAAGTCAATTCAAAATGAGATCTTACTAAATCACCTAAATTCACCACTTAACCAATGAACAGACAATAAGAACTTGATATATGCAAAAGAACATGGAAATTAAAAGCTGATGTCCTAGAAGACTATTAACATCCATTACCGCCTGGTTCAGGTAAGTCTGAGAAAACTATCTCTAAATTTAACTCAAGAGTTAATCCATCTAGCTTTCAGAATTCAAAAGATCTCTAAAGTAAGTAAGTATACATTCAAGATAAGCATGTGGGCACACTCCAAGCAAGCCAGCTGTACGCCACTTCATATTGATATCTCAAAAAGAAACCAAAATCACAATTAAACACAAAGAAAGAAAGATAATCTAAGTAGGTAATACCAATCAAAAGGCAAGTTAATGTGTCATATAACCCAGAATCAACAAGGATAAAAACAGTTAGAGTAACCTAATTAAAGTAGGAGCAAGAACTCCTGACAGTTAATATCACATCCTAGAAACAGGTGTCACCACCCAACAACCCAGTGACAGCAGTGAAGTTTCCAGTTGCTGTGGCTTCTGATATTTATTTGCTACCCTTGAAAAATTACATGTAGCAGCCACTGAGACACAATTGCAGACTGTTACTCAAAGCTATACAATTCACTTAAAGCAACCAAAATGACTAAATATATACTGCATGACAACATTTAATGGAAATGTCTTTTTATTATTTCACTGCTCTAGCACTTACACCACAAAAGCCATGTTTCCTTATCCTTTTAAGTCAAAGCTGAAGTATGAGCAGTGGAGCCAAACAACTTGCTTTGAACAATTTAACTGGAGATAAGAGTCAACAGAAATTTTTCTGCGCAACCAGCACGGGGATGGATTCATACTCACTTTACCAGAACAGGTCAGCTAAGCAACAGCAGGAGCTCCAGAATGTGAGCTGCCAATTGTACAAAAAGCCTCATTGTGGAACACTGCTGTTTGAACCACAGCTTAGAATGCTGTATGCTAGCAGTGCAACAAATAAAAGATGTTAAAAAGAAAGCAAAAATAATCGACGCACAGTGTATACCTTTAATTGCTGCCATTTTTGTCAAACAACACCTGTAAAAATTACCTATAATGTCTCAGATACAAGATGTTGTACAAGGCACTCCTCTAACGTTAGCAGATGACAAGCAATAAGAAAGCACCCCCTAATCCTTAAAAAAATCTTCATAACCTCTGCTCAGGGTTAAAAACAGACTCAGAAACAGAAAAAAAATTACCAACATAGCTTGGTTCAGAAGTTGTACATACATACATATAAATTTTAAAGTACTATGGAAGACAAAAAGCACAGGTTAGGCAGCTGAAACACAAGGTAAGAACCATAACCCAAAAAGCCACAAAATTGTAACACAAGTATTTATAGTGCATGTAAACTGTATGGAACACATATTTTTTAAAGTATTCAGACAAAAAAAAAAAAAAAAAAGCAGAGTAATATTTAAGAGGGGACCGAACAATCCAGCAAGTTGCACGCCAAAACACTGCAGAATCCACTCCTCTTAAAGCAATCCATATTTAAATTACTACACTATTGTGGAACAAGTACCTTTCAAATATACTATTTAAAGTGTCTCAAAAAAACCCAGAACCATAAATATATAGGTATCTTAATGTTCCCCCCAGAATCTACCCTAAAATGTCAGCGTTTACAAGGTTATTATTTAGTTTGCTTTAAAAACCTACCTATTATTCTGTGTTTCAACATCCAGGAAAAGGGAGTTTTATCTGCATTAGCGATCTAAGAGAAACTTCAACTGATACTTGTTTCTTCATACTCTACTACACACGACACTGCAAACCTTAAATCACAAACATAAGCACAACTGTTCAAAGACTTCATGTATTTTTTATATACTGATTTTGCTGCTCTTAATTTTCACTTCTAAAAAGATGAGAGAGCAGCTACTAAGAAGTCCTTAAAGCCCTAAGCCCCCTGCTTTGCAGTAACTCGGCTGAACAAAACTCAGCCTTACAAAACTTGCTTCACTTCCCAAACTACACATGCTCCATAAATTCCTTTCTATAAGCCTTCTGCAACGTGATCCAACTATCTAAGGAGTACAGCAACCAAATAAATGGAGAGCGCATAGCCCTGCAAGTACTCTCATCTCATCTCCAGCATACCAGGTATTTGTTGAATGTGGAATGAAAGATTAATGGAAGAGGCCCAAGAAGACTAAACATTCATGACATAACTTAAATAAAAATAAAATGCTGGCCATAATTCTCCAGCTTCTCCAAAAGCAGGCAATAAGTGAGCTTCTTCGTTACTTTAAAGGGCAGAATCGCTACATAATACACAAAAAACCCCTTCACAGCCTTTATCAGTCGCTCCTGAGAGCCACTTCTGGAGACTGCCCCGTGGGGAGGCTGAGGAATGTCAGCGCACTCAATCCCTCTGCTCCCACCGACACTCACAGCCCCACACCTAAGGCCGCCCGCAGATGGAATTTTACACACGGAGCACTGCCACTACAACCCGAGCGATGGGGGAAAGGCCGAGCGAGGAGAGCTCAGCCACCGGGGCGTCCCCAGCTCGCCGCTCAGCCAGACAGCTGCAGCGGGGCGAAGAAGGGAAGATGGAAAACGAGGGGGGTTTTTTTTTCGTTTTTTTCCTACTGAATAGGAAGGCAGGCAGACAGGGCGGGCACCCCCCGCGCACACCAGCCCCTCCTCCCTCGGCAGGGCCGGGGCTCGGGGCACCGGCGGGACGCGCCGAGCGCTCTCCCGGCCGCCACCCCGGGCCCGCCGCCGCACGGACGGCGCTGTCCCCGCTGTCCCCGCACGGCGCCGGCAGCCCCGGCTCCTCCTGCAGGCAGCGGCAGCCGTGCCCTCTCGCTCCCCGCGGCGCCCCGCTCACCTTCCAGCAGCCGGGTGATGAGGCTGTCCACGTTCAGCTCCCCGTCCGCCATTTTGTGACCACTAGTCTCGGTCCCGGGCGGGGAGAGGGCGGGGTGGAGGGCGCTCCACGGAGGAGGAGGAGGAGGAGCAGAGAGCGGCGGCCGCGGCGACAGTGGCTCCCCCCACCCCCCTCCGGCGGTCCCCGGCGGCCGCCCGGCTTCCCCCGCTCCCTGGCAGCTAAATGGGAAAACGCGGCCACCGCTCCTCCCCGCGCCTCCTCCCCTCCCGAGGAGCCGCCAGGGCGCATGTGCCGCCTCGCCCGCCGCCGCCGCTCCGTGCGGCGCAGGCGCGGTGCGGGTCCGGCCGTGCCCCTCAGCCCGCCCTGTGCCGGCGGAGCGGCGGCGGGAGAAGGAGCGCCGGGAACCTCGGTGTCACCGCCGGGTCACCCTGTGCTGGCACCGCCTGTGGAGCTCCCCGCTTATTAGAAATAACTAATAAAAATCGGTCATAACCGAGTTGTGCTCTTTACCGCGCTCTTCTAACGCAGTTGGCAGAGAAAACTCTTGTGGTTTGTGTTTCTGGACTTAAGTACTCCTTTTGTAATTTCTGCTTTTTTTTTTTTTTTTTTTTTTTTTTTTTTTTTTTGAGATGAGCTCTCTAAAGACATGTTTACATACTTCTGTCAGCAGACGCTTGCCTTGGATGGACAGAGAAATGCTTTAAATTGTAGGTGGTGAAAACCCACTGTGAGCTGGGAGAGCAGATAAATACATGTATGTTGACAAAGTAACAAAGTGCAGATGTTCTAGAAAAAAAAAAAAAACACCTCTCCTTTATATGCCTAAATCTAGATGTTGATGTAGAAACTTATCTCTGAGAGCTAAAACTGGAATTTTTCCATCAGTCCCTACAAGCCAGCAAAATTCTGCGAGCTTATATAATGTCAAAACCCATTTCTTGATTAGAAGAAAATCAGTGTGAGCAAAACAAAAGCAATTAGGAAAAGGTGGGGCCGTGATTAGGTATCAGATGATGCTAAGTGTCCAGACAGTCGGGTGAAAGAACTCTTTAGAAATGCCTACACAGGTGGGCAGGATATATGGAAATAAAATTTCAACTCATCTGCTCATGATAGCACATACAGCTATCCTTTTGTCCTTTTCAAATTCTGCTAGTATTGGAAATTAATTTTTTTTTTAATTCTTTTTTTTCTTTTCATTTTTCATTAAACTAGAAAAAATAATTATTCCACTTTTGAAAAGTTCATCCTTATCCCATCTACTTTATTGCTGCCAAAACTAATAGATCTGCAGTCCCTCTTGAGCTTTTAGGAATTGTCCCGGTTTCGTTTCACACAACTGAACTGCCCTGGAGGCTATTTTAAGCCATCACAACATCAGGTTCAGACATAATAATGTATTATCACAGAACATTCTGCATTGATAATTAAATGGGGATATGAAGTTATCTTTCACCATGGTATAAAAATATAATTAAGACATCTTGCCAAACTCCATAGGATGATAAACTTTAAGGTACACTGAGCAAAACAATCCCCTAACAACTGTTTTTACTAGGCTTGTGAACATATTCCAGAAACAATTGAGCAGCATAACAACAAAATAATTTAATATCAGCAGAGATGCTATGAAAAAGAACAAGCTGCAAAAAATAGCTCATTTCTTTCCTTGTAGGTTCTGTGCCAGTGTCTTGTTTTGTTGGGAACATGGCTGGGTGACAGCTACTGCCCAGTTGTGCCTGGGTTGTCAGATGGGTGGAATGTCCCCTCACTGTGCTGAGTAACCCTGTAAAGTTTGCACCCCCTTTCTTTGTAGCTTGAGCAGGGACACAAATATGTGGATTTCTCCCTCAGTGGGTTAAAACTTAGCATGTCCCATTGGCACAATCCAAGTACAGTAAACAGAATTAAAAGATCAAAGAATGAGGCTCATTGTCTTCTGCAATACAGAAAGGAATAGTCAATGAAAGCATTTTCTTTCTTCAAGGGTGTTCAGCAATTTTGCTCAAGATGTTCAGTAATTCTTGGCGTTATACCATGCACAGGTACAGGCCAAAGACAGCTAACTGGTGATTCAAGTACAAGGGGCAACTGGACTGGTACCTTGTCAAAATCTCATTAATAAAGCTCACCTTTCTAAACTGTCTTTCAGTTATTTGGAAATTCCTCTCATATCCACCAAGACACTTTGCTCCTAACTTTCCCCTGCTTGGTCTCAGTGCCATTTACCCTAAATACCTCAGGTGTCAACTTTCCTTATCCACATGTTGTCTGGATGTGTCCTTTAATTTGCACTGCTCTTCTACTTAGTTTGTCAGATCTGAAAGACAGAAATTTCCAAAGAAAATGGTAAACCAACTGTGTGTTAGTAAATGTCATTCCCTCAACTGTGACTGTGTAGACATGAATTCTCACTTAGGCTGCTGTTGCTGGGAGTTTGAGAGAGTTGCTTCCCCAGCTACAGAGCACTGATTCAGCATCTCTGCTGTTACCTACTCTTTCCTGGTAACCTTGTGTTGGTTCACACAGAACTTCTGCTACTCACTGCACATTAAAGTTAGTGCACTACATAGACTTTTATGTTATTTACTATCGCATTGTAACTTTCAAAAACCACTGCACTCCTAAGTCTGTCATCAGTTACCTGGTAGACAGTACATGACAGTATTTTTACAGCATTATCCCATCACTATAGCTCATTTCTAATGTACTTTATCACCTTGGCAATCTGTAACTCAGGGCTGACTGCAGCTCTTATGTGGATGGGAGGGAGAGGCCAGCAGGAGCCATGTGGTTAGTTTTCCAGTGTGTAATTAGGAGCATATCCTCCCTGAGTGGCAATAGCTAAACCACTGCTGCCTCCTCAGTGCCCTTTTCCAGTTTCTTACTTGAAACAGAAATTAGTGGTCCAATTGACAGTGTATTTCCTTAGGAGAGTTTGTTTACAAAAATATTTAGAGATCTTCTCTTTAGTCAGAAATGATACAAAACTGTATTAAGGTCATCTCACAATAAACAAAATCTGATAAGATAACTTATCCAAAAAGCTTAGATTAAGAGATAGGAGAAGAAAAACTGACAGATCCCACTAAAAAAAAAAAAAGAAAATTAAAACAAAAAAAATTATTCTCCACTGAGGTAAAATATAATAAAATTATAAAAAAAAAAAGAAAGAAAAAAGGACAAGATTTTCTTCCTCACAAATTCAGGAGGAGAGTCCCAAACTTGCCAGTGGTTGGCATTTGGAGGCATGCAGCAAGGATGTGAAAAACTCTTCTCTGAACTCCTGCATTCATACTGGTTCTCTTGGTATCCCTGCTTGGAACTGCAACACTTTATACAAACAATTAAACACCCACTGGCCCAGGCACTCAAGTCTGGGTCTGTGTACAGTGAATGCCCCAGTCATTCAGTGATAGTGCTGTTCCGTCTCTCTTAATGTAGTTTTTGTTTGAAACACATCATGAGATCTTTGATTGAGACACAAATGCTATACTCATCAACACTTTGGCAATAGTATTTTTTGAAGCAAGATTGTTTTGTAGATCAATACTGACCCTTGATTCCTGTGAATGTAGTTATGCCATCATTGCCTTTTATGCATATTTAAAAGGCAGGGCAGGGCAGGTCTAAATGTTCCCAGGAAACAGATTGTTTATATCAAAACCCAATGCTGAAACAGTAAAATATTAGAATAGATACAGTAAGTCCTATATTGAAAATTTTATTTTTTAAAAAAGAGCAGCACCCCTTGCCCTACCCTGACAGCTCCCAGGTAGGCTAGAGAGTCTGGAAGACAGGAGAGAGCCTCCCAGGAGCTGCACGCAAAATAAGGACAAGGTGAAGCATAACCAGGGTTATGTATCATCTCTCTGTGTCAGAATTATTTAACAATATAAGAAGCATTGTTTTGCTTTGTTTTCTTTAAATTATGTCTATTATCATGTGATACAGTCTCTGTTCCTCTGACAGCCTGTCCTACTGCCCACAAACTATGAGAAAGACACAACACTTGCTGAGACGTTACTCCCCAAGTGAGGAAGGGGGAAGGACTTCTGAAGCAAAACAAGGAAAATAATTTGGACCTGCAAGATCTGCAGTTTGCAGGATGTCAATCAAGCTTACTATTCCTCTGCTTTGGAGAGAAAAAATCTTTAAAAATCACCCTACTGTTTCCCAGGAAGGAGCAGCTGCAAGAACTGAAAGTGTCTGCATCTATTTTCCTCAGTAAACATGGGAATATTTAGTTTCAGCAAAACCAGATGGTTTACGCCCTGTGAATATGCTGGCATTTGACACCAGCAGCCAGTTTCACAAAGTGCATGCAGAGAGTTAGAAAGAACTCCTTTAAACTCTGGGACCTGACACAAGAAATGAAGGCTCTGAAGGCAGAAATAACAGATTGACTAAACCCCCAACCTTTATCCAGGGATCTCCAAGTGCTCTCTAAATATCATTCATTAGGCTACATAACAGTCCATGAAGTGATTAAATTTTGACACACATTTCTTACACTGAGGGTTACACCTAAAATGAGAAGATAAATAAGTTCCTCCAGGTTATGTGGTGAGTCATGGTCTGGTCTCCTGCATGCTCTGACTGTCTACGTCTCTTCTTGCTAATGTGTCTCCAGTGTGCTGTGTCCTCAGCCATATTCCCAGGACACAATTTTTAAATGTGAAACCATTACAGTTAATAGCACAGGGACAGGATTGCAGTGTATGCAGCGTAAATCACCATAGCTGGGGCATCTGAGTGCTCTATGGGGAATTTATAACATGCTAAAGAGATTTACAAACAGCCCTCAAACCTCTTGCTAATGGCAGTTGCAGTGGGTGTTAAGTGACTGAAGATTCTTAATTATTTGATGATTTTTATTGATTTGTGTTGTTATTGCTTAACATGACTCTGTAGTAACAAGGCATCTGTCAATCTGGAAGTGTTTTCCAGCCAGTGAATTATTGTAGTGTGTGATTCTTACAGGTTCTTACTGTTCTGTTGGATTGCTGGGAGGCTGATGTGGTTTGCTCAAGAGTACTCATAGCTTGCAGGGCAAGGCTACGGGAGGGCTTTGGGCATCGCAGTCACTGATGGATGCACCATGTGCTCCTGAGTCAAATCTGCCCCTGCTGACTCTCTGTTGTCTGCTGCACATAAAAGCAGGCTTCGGAAGGATTTCTTTTTACCTGCAATTTCAGAGGGAACCTTCCCACTAAAGCACATTAATTCATGGCTTTGTGAAATACGTATTTGCGTTGAATCACTAGGTATTGCTTCTCCCTAGACCTACAGCCATGAACCCTAAAGAGATTCTAGTCCTGGCTCAGGACACAGCATAGGCCTGCAATATCTCCTTCAGTTTCTTGGAGAAGAGCTGTGTTGTGCTCCAGTTTATCCCATCATCTGCATGACGGAGGGTGTGCCACTGAGCACACCTGCCCTGCAGTTGAGGCAATGCTATAATTTAATATACTTCATGATCAGCATTTTGAGAGTTTGAATTTGCTATTTCTCCATTATGTAATTACATAATAATAATAGTAATAATAATAATTTAACTAACATAATGTATGTGGAGTTTTGCTGTTGCTCCTTATGTAAATTAGAGATATTTAGCAATATGTTGCAAAATGAATCCATCTATTTCAGACTGAGATGTAAGAGGTTACTTTGATTCAGAATAAAATAAAAAGAACCTGTTGGAAACTTTTAAAAAGAAATAACTATTTAATTTTAACTCTTTATCCCATGACTTATTCACTAACATAGAAACTGCAGAGCTTCAAAATCTTTAAATTTTAGAAAAAGACTGAACAAAACCACTTTGTACTTCCGTCTCTTTAGAAAAATTCAGATATTTAAATGAGGTTCATAAGCTGAAATTATATACATATGGGGAATTTGAACCTGAATTTTGAAAAAGCAGCATGAACAACTAACTAAACATTAAGGAAATAGCTAATCTTTAGGTAGAAGAGAACACTTAATTTAGTTAATCTGCTCATAAGAATCAGAGACACTATATTTAAAGTATGCTCCAGAAGAACTTATAAAGAAATTTATAAAGAAAGTAAAATTTTTATATCAAAACATGTCAGACATCTTGACTTCTACCAAATTGTAACAAACACTTCTCATTCCTATTAAATTATGAGGCATTTTTATCACCTATTCAGTAATCTAATTTAACCCTGTTGTTCCAAAAATAGTTAACTTGCATATGCCATGGCTCAGAAGAACAGGAGATGGGTGAGACCACAGGAGTGAGTCACACTGACATGTTTAAGCCTTGACTCAGCAAAACCTTGCCTTGCTCTCAAACCTGGGTGGGCTTGATTCAAAGGAGGCCATAGCTGTCATTTGGGGTTGGGACTGTACACCACGGTCTCCCAAAAGTGTATCCCAGGTCCCCAGAAACACATGTGGCCATGGCTGGCCATGCTTTCCTTAGTGGCAGCTCTGGCTGGAGGTGGTCATTCCAAGCTCCTACTCTCCCTCTCCACTGTGATTTGCCATCCTTGCCACTGTGCAGATGTGTTTGTGGGACTGCACTGCAAGTCAGGTGTCTGCAGTGATCCAGGTGAGTAACAACTCCCCCTGGCTCTCTGGAAAGCAGTAGCTTTAGCCCGTGTTCCTCTGGGTGATCTAGTGTACAGCAACCTCCCAAAGACACACGTCTCAGCCCAGCTGAAGACTGAAGTCTGTGGTATGAGGCTGAAACTGGCAGTGGCTGGTGGAGGAGGGGGCTGGCTGAGCAGCCCCCCAGAGTGATGGTGTGGGGTAGCTGTACCATCAGTGGGCTAGCAGGGGAGGCTACAGCCTCCAGCTGCGGCTCTCGCATCCTACTGAGTCATCCCATGACTCCAGATAAGCCTTGTGCCTTATCAAGCCTCAGCTTGCCACCTGCAAATCAGTGATAACAAAATTTAAATAATTCAAAAGAACATAGCAAGGCTTAATGGAGGTTTGTAATATGTTTTGAACTCCTTACGTACAGCAGTGCGGAATTTAAGGTATCACTGCTACGGAGCATGTTGCTAGTAGTGCTGTCTTCCTTTAATAATCCCTGCAAACTCCCTGTCTTCCTACTTTCATTATCAGTGCTAGGCTTTGGTGTCATTGTGTTGCTTGGACACCTTCTAATTTAAATTTCATGTTTTGATTTCTGGGTGATAACTTCAAACACCAATTTTCTTCTGCTATGCTATGCAGCCTTTTGCTCATTTTAATGAAACCTAGCAACCATAATGTAAATTGGAAATAACTACAACCCATTAGACTATTGAAATCCCTGAAGATTTGAATTATTCACTATTAACAGAACTTGTATAATTATAGGTTAAGATATCACTTAGGCATTTAGCATACATCAGCTCCACTGTTAATTTTTAGCTCTTGATCTGTATTAGTAACCTCAGCTTGCTAAATTAAAGGATATGCCTCCAATTAGCCTAAATTTAACATTCAAGAACACATCTCTGGTGGGATGATGCTTATAAGTTTTAGAACATCCAGGCAATTTCAGCTGAACTACTAAGTCTCTACCACAAGTGGAAGAGAAAACATTTTCTTACAAACACTTCCATGACTTTCACAGAGGTAAAAGAAAAAAGGACAAAGCTGCATTTTGTAAGATACAAAGCCAAAAGTGTGACAAGCATCCCCTGTAGAGATCTTAAAAAAAGTTTGTACCTGGAACAGAGGCAGTTGGGTCATTGAATGAGGACCTTCAGAAACCAAAACACTTAGTCTGAAGCAACAAGAAAGCATTGAGATACACAGAAGAAAAGCAAGAGCACAGACGTTAGCAAAAAAACCCCAAACCAAACCAACACAGTAAACAACAAATCAATAAAAAGCTGTTACTTTTCCCCAAGAACTTCACCTGTGTTTAACACAGCAGGGCTGGGTAGGACACTTCTCTTTGTGCACTGGACATGTTAGGTATGTACTACAGTGCAGGCAGTTGTGGCACCTGTGCTATGTGTGGTCCTTGCAGAGTTTGAAAACAACAACAGTTTGCACAAGCTAAGTGTCAGAGTTAAACAGAGTAAATGCCTCATCCAAAGCTGAGCTCCCTTTTTGGAATTGTCCCCAGGAATCTTGAGCATCTTCCTTCCAATTAAATGACCAGAAAAGTTAGTGTGACTGAGTTAAAATCTCATGTACTCATCCATTAAAAGCAGTGTGCTTTCTGATCAGAGTAAACTATAATTGGTTGGTTAGGGATCTTAATAACAGGATTTCAGCTACCACTGGGTATTTTAACTCCTTCTCAAGGGTCAGAAACATGGCTGCAGTATCTTGAATAACACCAAACATTTGTCTTTTTTTTTTTTTTCCAAGAAAAATGGGACTTCCTGTTTGCTTGTGTATAAATTAGCTCTTCTCTGTCACCAGGAAGGAAAGAGTCCTGGTAACCATCTAGGTATTTTTCATACCATTTGATACCTGCTTAAGATTTGTTTGCGCTACATAGTCCTAGGTAATCACACTTCCAATTCTGGAAAGCCCTTTTAAAATATGTAGCTAGAAAATGGTTTAGGCTTCAGAGCAGATGATGAGTCAGTTCACACGTGCTGGTCAGAAGTTGGAATAGAATCTTAAAGCTTTTGTCTTGGCCAATACTGAGAAAAAATTACAGCTTTTGACAGTGTCCTCTCTTATATCCATAAATTCAAAAAAAATAAATTTCAGTAAACATGAGTGATCTTGTTAATGAGGAGAAATGAAGTGCACTTGGTAGCTATATAATTGTGTCATACGTATAATTCAGAAAATGGTTGCTAATATTGATGAGTTTCTCCATAGGAAAGCTCTGGGTGATAACAAATCCTCTTGCTTGGAAATCAGCTTATAAACTTATAATGGCAACCATTACAGAGAAGAGAGAACGCACTAAACTGGAAAATGCTATTAAAAATGTAATAGAACCCAAATTATTCAAAGCTTAGTCATGACATTCATTCAGAAAAACTTGTTGCAAAGTGTGGATTTTATTGGAAACAATTGGAATTAAAAGATTATACTGCTAATACCTAACTTTGGTGTATCCAGAACAAATGAAAAAAGAACATTTTCAGCTCACAGCACACTGAGAATTTTTTCAGGGTTTGGGGTTTTATTCACTTAGGATATTGGACCATGTAATATAAAACCTTTTGTGATGTTAAGATGCGACTGCAGTATGAGCATCTTTTTAGTTAGACCTCCAAAATTGTGGAGGTGCCTCACTCCTTAGACAGTTCCTTCTGGCCATGCCCAATTCCAAAACCACAATGCCTATAGTTGTCCTGCCAGCCTCCAAATGAGGGCTTTGGTTGGTGAATCTCAGATTTGTGACATCCTCCGTGTGCTTGCAGTCCTGTTTCTGAGCAACCAGGTGTGCTCCTAATACAGGAGTACTGATACTCCAACACTTCTGTTTCATGAGGCTCCTTGAACTTACCATTCCTTTGGCTGTACTGCTTGTCCCTGATGCCAGGATTATTTGTGTCCTATTTAAAGTAGATGCCATCTAGTATAAAATCCATTGACAGCTCTGAGAGTAAGGACCAAAGCTGAGGTGCCTGACTAATTCAAGGCAGCTCGCTGATGAGCTGTGTGATTTTTCATCACCCTTTGGAGGCTGCTTATTCTACTCTGTGGCTGCTGGGAATGTCTGTATGCCTGACTTGAGTGCTTTGAATCACCCTACATGGACAGGGACTGACTTCTCAGCCCTTGCAACATCTCTGTAGATCTGCCTAAGCAGTCTGGCCTCCTCCTCTGCCTCTCCTTGTGTGGGTTTATGCCTGAACCCGTGCAGATTTCTCTTTAAAACCATCGAATGTTTAAGGAGTTTGGATTTCTCTCATCTGGAATTTTACCTTTAATTACTTAGAACAAAGACTTTTACCATTCTAATTAAACACCTTTTGCCTCCACTGCAGACTATCCATGCTTTTGCATGATCCTTTACTTTTAAGATTTTGAAAGCGTTTTTCACTTGCATGCTCCAGATGGCTTGCCAGTGACAACATTCATGCATTTAGTTCTTTTCTCTCATTAAGCCTGTGGATTTTCAAAATATTTCTGGAATGTGATCTTACAGTTTTCTCTCTCTCTCTTTCTCTCTCTCTCTTTTTTTTTTTTTTTTTTCCTTTGACCTTTTCAACCCAAATGCAAGAAAAAGTACAAAATAGGTGTTTCCATGTCTAACTTGATATTGGGGTTGTTTGGATGGGGGACGAGTGGAAATGGTACAGGCAGAACTTACTAAATTAGTGATGTGTCAACTGTCAGAAATACAACAGGCAGGTACAGTAATTCTCGGTTGCTGTAATCCTTCAAATCTGACCTCCTGCTCAGTTTTCCTGGGTACATCTGCTCCGTGAATTGGAAGAATGAGCCAAGCTATCAACAACCTGAGCTGGTAAGGCTTCCTCACACAGCATCACACAGATGCAGTCTAGCCACAGCAGCTCATCCACAGATAAGAGTCTCCTGCAGCTGGTGATGGCAGCCAGAGGCAGCAGCAGTATGGGGAGAAGGAGAACCTGTTCCATGCAGGGTGCAGCCTGCCTGGTGTCCTCTTAATTCCCTTTTGTCCCAGCTGCACCCGTGCACCGATAACTTAGAGCTGGCAGGAGTTATGCAGGAGGCTGAAAAGTCAGATAAATGTGCAAGTAAGCAGGGGTAGGACAAGCAGGACTAATTTTTTGCATGCTTTTTGTACTTCCCAGGATGTTGCTTTTCTCATTATACCACCCTCTGCTAGTGGGAGAATCCCATTAATGCAGCCTTTCTCTAAAGGATCAGGCCTGATCCTCCCTCTCAGGTGGGCTGTTGTCCTTCTGTTGACTTCTGAACTGGGTAAGAGTCAGACCCACTGTCTGGGGAAGGGGAGGTTTTGTAAAACAAATTATACTTCGTTAAGTGGCTAGAAGACACACTGACTTAAATAAGCACTTAGCTCCCATTTACACTTGAAAGTTTAGCTGTGCTGGTAGAGTTCTGCCAGTAAACTCCTCCTACATAATTAGAGGCTTTTTGCCTATAAGATGCATTCCAGTCTGGCAAGCGACATAAGCCATAACATCAAAACCACCTCCTCTTTTTTCTTTCTTCTTCTTTTTTTTTTCTTTTCTTTTTTCTTTTTTTCTTCCCCTGGTGTTATTGTGTCTATGCAATGTCTTTTGTTGAAGTAGTTATGTCATAAAAATCACTCTACAAAACACAAAGCCTTCAAGTGCAAACTAAAACCTTGTCTAGCCAGCCAGATATCACCATGCTTTAAATACAGTTATGGAAAATCAAAGTAAATAGGTTAGAACATGCTGACCACAACTGAACAGTAATGAGAGATAAGTTAAATCCCATCTAGCACTATATGAACTAACCATATATCCAGAGCAGTATAATTTAATTTGACTTTTTCATGGCTGTGGTTGGACAGGGACTCTTCATCTTGCTGTAAACTATATCAAATTTTAATAGGGCCAGAATGAAATCTGCTTTATTTCAGTTTATTTTTCTCTAGCATTGTAACATATTTATTCTGACATCTGCTACTTTGGTTGTCATCTCAATTAACTGTGTTAAGCATTCTTCCTTTTAGGCTTTCATATTCATTTGCCATTTTTTTGATACCATGAACTCTAAGTATATATGAGATCCCAATAGGGAAGAAATGTCTGTCACTGACACTCCACTGGATCTTTAAATGCAGACCCTCTAAAAATTTTTAATTGCCTAAGTTAAACTATTTTCAAGCATTAATATGGCAGCTTATCAATACAAATGACAATATGTCTTCTTTCTCTTGTACACTTTCTAAAGGATGTCATTAGGCACACTCAGATTCATTTTCCCCAGTAGACAGTAATTTGGTCTTGCATTTCTAACAGCCTACCACATTTTAGTGATTTTTTTTTTCACATGAATGTTGCTAGTTTTCCCCAACAATGCTAATGCTGTTCTTCAGAAAACAATGACAAGTTTTTATAATTGGAAAGGCTAGGACCTGAAGAAGTAACAGAAACTAATTTATTAAGCCCCATAGAAAATCAATACTATCTTACACATACAGTGCAAGTTTCACTCACTGACATACAAAGTCCATCTGCTAATGAAGGACTGGAGCCAGATTTGCCCCAGAATCAGTCACAGTTTGTTACTGAATTCAGAGGAGGTAGATTTAGGCCTATACTAAGTAAAAGAGAAACCTAATTTTTGTCTGAGGTGCAATTAATTCTGCAGTGTGATGTGGATCAGTTCAACCAGCTCTGCTTATTTCCCAAACATGAGAATGCCCATGACCATGCTGTAAGTACCAGCTAACAGTGTGACAGCTGAACAGTTTGTTAAGCAACAGTCAAAGCAGGAAATGCACAGTGCTATATCCCAGAGATACTGCCGGCAGATGTGACTGGACAACATAAACAGACAAGCTGGAATTAAGCTAGGCATTGTATCTTTATTACGGAAAGCACTGGGGGTTTCCTACTTGCCACGGATAGGGTTTTTGCCTCACTCCAGGCAGGTATTATGGCACACGATGTGTTTGTACAGGCAAAGAGAGTCTGTTGTGTCACTGTGACCTCTGTAAGACTTCACCTGATGATAATCCTTGGAGAGATCCCTGCCACCAGCACTTACAGCTACTGAAAGGACAAACTGAAAGGCTGAACCAGGAGCCAGGAGTGCAGTAGACTACTGGCATGTGCTTTCAATCATGAAGTACTAAATAGACACAGTGACTGAGGTTTTCAGAGCACCATGAGAAGGTCAAACACTTGGATATAGTTTTATATTGTTTTTTGCTTGTGAAAACAGTGAAGAACTAGTGGCTGATATTCCACTTCAGGCCAGAGCCTCACATTGAAGTAATGAAATTCTTGCTTCACTACTCAAGCAAACAGACCCAGGAGCATTTTTTTCTAAACACAAACAGAAGTGATGCAAATGCAATTTTGTTGCTGGCACACAGCCTCCATGTGTATTGCACCCATTACTTTTGCTTTGGTGGCAGGCTGAAAACAAAATATATATGTAAGCCTACATAACTGTTTAAGGTCAATCCTGCCAGGCTAGCAGTAGGGTTTTCTCTGACCATCTATTTACCATCTATCATTGCCATCTGTGTCACTACAGGAGAGTATCACCTCCTCTTTGCTCTAAGTGTTTGCTGTTATCCTCTGCAGCACCAACTGATTTCCCAGTACAGATAATAATAAACACCCATAACAGTTACATAATCCACCCGCAATTTTCCAAGAGAGGACATAAAAAATTATGCCTGTGAAAAGCAGAAACTTTTGTCTTCAAAGAATACTGTGTAATTTTGGTAAACAGTCTTAAATGTATAATTCAAGTATAGAAATGGGAACTACACAATTCCAAAGATTCATTAGTTGTTATGTATCTTTTAGCTCCAGGCCACTGAGTGAATCTGGACCAGGTGAGTAGTGACAGAAAGTTGTTACTGCCTGGCAGCCAAGGGGAGGAGGGGTGGAGTTCCATCCCACTCAGGTTTTTCATGGGCAGCTGACCACAATACAAAGACCCTGGACTGAACAATGTGCACAGATTAATCACCTGACTCTGATCTGGGAATTATCCCTTTTGATCGGGGTAGATAAACAATTGCCTTGCATGGCAACTAGTCTTACCAGTGCCCTTTCTGTATTTATCGTATGAAAAATGAGTACAGGAAGACCTGTAGCCAGTCCAAAATGTCAGAGTTTGGGTCATTGATTTGGGAGTGATTGCCATTTCTTAAGCTGCTCAGGAGCTGGCCCAACAGGGTTTATATACATTGATGGAAACCATAATTTTTTCTGAGCATTACATATACTTCTTATATATGTCTACTGTAGATTAATTCTCCCATCTTTTGAAGTTATAAAACATGTTTCTCAAATCACTTGCAATCAATCAATATCCAATGCATTGGATTCTTTTCCACACTCTTACTATACCAGATTTCATTAATTTTACAGCACTTTGGAGTAAAACATATGGGTTTAGATTTCTGAGAGTGCCTTATGGTATTTTTGCAGTGAAACTACTTTTGTGGGTTTTTGGTTTGGTTTTTTGGGGGTTTTTTTGGTTTTTGGTTTTGGTTTTGGGTTTTTTTGTTGTTTTTTTTGTTGGGTTTTTTTGTGGGTTTTTTTTTGTTTGTTTGTTTGTTTGGATTTTTTGCGACTTCATTAATCCAGTCTCAAATTCTGATATTTCTGTCCTTTTCAGCCTTTGATAGGTAAGAACAGGACATACCATAGTACATTCAGAATTCCCATTTCACTACAAACTTGCCTCTATAAATCACATAACTCATTCTGCTGCTAGTGGGAGGTATGTGTCCACAGCAAATGATATACCAGGTATTAGTGGTGTTAAACTCAAAGAACTGTAACTTATAAAAAGTACACCTGTCATTACATATTTCAAGACATGGGTAGAAACTAACTGTCTTGAAGGGATCAGCATGGGTGCAGTCTCATGCTGAAGAACAGCCATTTCTGCTTCTTCATATCACATGAACAGTGATAAACAGCTGGTGTGATTAATGAAATGAACTAAAACCTTCTCCAACCTGATTTGAGTATTTAGTTAGTCAAAGCAGTTGTTTACTTCAAAAGCAATGGCGTTTCCTATAATTAATAAAAAAGTAATAATAAATAATTTTAAGAATATGAGCTTTATGAACATTTGCTGAATGTTTGAATGACAGATTTAAAAAAAACCCCAACTCCTCCAAACATGAATATACAACCCCATGTTTCCCTGCCCTGAGTTTCTGGATGTAAGCTGTAATGCCCCAGCGGCTCAGCTCTGCTCCAGTGTGGGTGAGAGGAGGGGACACGAAACCCACGTGAGTGAGGCCACTGGCCAAACTCCCTGTTTGTGGCACACCTCTGAGGCATGCACACCCACAGAGGTGTGGCTGTGTTTTCAGTGCTGTAGGGCACCCAAAGACAAACTGGAGGAAGAACCTGGGCGAATGGAAGATTTGCATCTCCTCATGGAGAACATGGGGTGACAAGACCCCCAAGATGGGGGCTGCGTCTCATGGCTGGCTTGTGGTCTGCACTGTTATTAACCTGAGAGCACAGGTCAGCCTGGCAAAACAGCACCATGTTTACCCTTTGGTATTCCTAAACGAGATGTCCCAATATCCCTTTTCCATCTCTGCAGCTGTCACTTCATATTTATATGGTGCCACACATCTTCTCACCTGCCAAGAGCCTTTAACTCACAAAACATAAAATAAAACCCCAAGGCATCTCGTCCCAGCCACAGCAATATGCAGTTTTTCATCATTTACTTGATTCTTTTTGTAGCAAAGAAATATTTCTTTGGGGGAGAGGCAGAAGGATCTATTGATCTACTAATTTGGATGTCAAATTGGCAGATCACACATAGCCTCCTCAAAGCTTCTCTGTTGCTGACTGCCCTTTTCCAGTGGCTTAGGAGCCTGACCTCCTGAAGGGGGATTTACTCAAGTAACAAGCCACTTTCCTCGGTAGCATTTTCTCTCGCCAACACCCATCTTGTCAATTAGCAATTCCATGACCATTAGTGACTCTGGCTTCTCAGTGGATCAAACAAATGTTTTGTGTGCTTGAAGAAGATCTGGTGCATTTGACTAGAGCTGCAAATAAAATGGACTGAAACACAAAATCAACTTTGCTTCAAGGAAGCAAGTTCTGTGAAGTAAAACTTCAGTGATTGTAACAGAGGTTAAAGTTAGTTGACCTGGGTTGAATTTCAGCTTGAAAGAAGACCAAATTGAGAACATGCAAAGACTTGAAGAATAATGCCATAAACAAAAAAGGTACTTGATCAGATAAACATTCACATTAATTTTTATTTAATCTCATTCAAGAAAGCTATTTTTTTCATGCAAACAGATTATATTAGGATTAGTTCTGAACTCCTAGAGAAAGTGGTTGCTCTCTGTTTTTCTGAGTCATGCCTGAATCCTCAATGAGAAGAGGAGACAAAAGAGAGGTTTTGTGGTACAACAGCAGACAAATGAAGGGCCTACAATCCTGTGAGTGGACTGATAGGGGCAGGCCCAAGGAGAGGCAGAGGCATCACCATTTGCCTATCAAGGGAAGGCTGAGGTAGGGGAAAGGCAAACCTTTCTGTCAAGGTTTGGTGTGGACAGGAGAACCTTACACCCAGCTGGCCAAGCTCTTACTGTAGGGGGCTTCTCTTCCAGAAACAGGTAAGCTCCTAGCTGTGGCCTTGCCATAGAGAATACATGAAAAAATAATATAAATAATGTCCATTATACATTGGGATTAAAGAGGGAGGGCAGTGTCATATTGCTGATTTGCCCATGACTTTATTCTGCTTTTTTGGCTTTGCTCTTCTTTTCCTAAATTTCTCCACTGTTTTTATTTCTCCTTCTCTCATTCAAGCTGTGTTTGAGAAACCATTCCTCTCCATGGACTACAGAGGGGTTTGGATCAAATCCTACAATATATTTGCAGCTTGTTAAATTACTAAACATACTTGCTGCACAATCTTTGTACTATATTTTGCTTCATCAGATGAAACAATGATAAAATTTGGTCATATGGTCTAATTCCAAGGAAGTCCAATACTCTACCCTAGTCAGAACTAGCACTCCAGCTCAGCTTTTTAGTCAT
The DNA here is from genome assembly GCA_018697195.1 of Certhia americana. Classification (NCBI taxonomy): domain Eukaryota; kingdom Metazoa; phylum Chordata; class Aves; order Passeriformes; family Certhiidae; genus Certhia; species Certhia americana. The sequence goes on along the minus strand of CM031859.1, from coordinate 84,554,785 downwards.
TTGGAAAGCTGGTCTCCTCTAAGCACAGGCTTTCACTGCTAGTAGGTGGCCAGATTTACAATACAATAAATTACTTGCTCCTGGAGAGAATTGTAATCAGATAAATACAATGAATTCTTTATACTGTCTGGAGGCAGTCTCTGGAAAAAAAGAACCAAAACATTTCATATAGCCTGATGTGACTGAGTAAGTGTTATTTTATAGGGATACATGCATTTGGTATGATGGCTTACTTTTAAGAATGTTTATTTTTTCAATAGTGATCTCTATGGTACTAACACTATTACTCCAGGAAAAAGAAACTTGTGGCTCACAGTCCCTTGCCCATATCAGTCCTCACTCCCAGTACATTGAAAGCATGATTTCAATTTAATAAAAGTCTAAATTTATGGCTCATCAAAGCCCATTAGGTATGGGAAAGGCTTTTTCTCTTCTGATTTAACCTAATAAGTAACCATAAAGAAGGCAAGAAGGAGAAAAAATGGTTCAGAACAGGTTTCTCTGCACTCAAAGACTAAACATTCAGCCTGTAAAAAGACTATGCCAGTGTCATTACCAGAAAATAAAACTGACATAAAGAAATAATACATATTTCAATGCTGTGAACAGTGAGGTTAAACAATTCATTAAAGAGCCTTGCCCATATATAAAAGATGGTAGGCTAGTCTAATGTCAAACCCATAAGTGTGAAAAACATTTCTTTGGAGTTTAAAGTGAGTGCCTCAGCTGGTGCTTTGGACAAAGACTTTTAACCAATAACTAAATTTGTAAAATAAGGAGTTAAATTGTTTGGGGGTTTGGGGGCTTCTTTGAGGGTTTTTTTTTTTGGGGGGGGGGGTTGAGGGGTTTTTTGCGTTTGGGGGTTTTATTTGTTTGGTTTTGCTTTGTTTTCATTTGGTTTTGGTTGGATGGGTTTTTGTTAGTTTGCTTTAGGTTGTGGGTGGGGGTTTTTTTGTTGGTTGGTTTGGGTTAGGTGTTTTTAGTTTTGTTAAATTGCTAAATTACTGTACCAAAACTGCCTCTGTGTGTGAGAAACTAAATGCCCACAACCATGACATGTTGGCTGCTTCTGTAGCTTTGCCAAGGAGACTTCACTGGCAGGGTTAGTGAAGGCTCCAGCTCAGTGGTTCTCAAGCTAGGATTATAATAAATATATGGAGACTTTGATACCTCTCTCTTGCTTTCCTTCCCCCTTCCTTTTCTTATTAGCTTTGGTGTCAAAGACCTTCACCCTGTAACACTTGTTACTCGGACTTCAGTATAAGCACATTCAGTCCCCATGAAACCCTAGAGAGAGCACACTGCACACTGTGGGTTGAGTGAGCAGGGGAACAGACTCAGTGACAAACAACTCTCATGCCTGTAACAATTCCTCCTAACTGCATCTGCACATCTGTCATTCATCTCTCTCTCTCGTTATGTTTGCTAGCAGCTTTATGAATATCTAGGCCACTAAGCAGATTTTCTCTTCAAAACCTGTGGCCCAAATTCTTAAGAACACACATAATATCCCCTTAAAAGCACAGAGAGGAATGTGTCTGTTTGTTTACGTTTGATTAGAAGCCCAGCCAATGAGCTGAATTATGATGCATTTGCTTAAGAAAGAGTGGGAATCTGCTTGATTAGGAGAAAGAGTTCCAATAGATTTCTGTTTTCTGATCAGTATCTGCCCTGCATTCAACTTGCCTTATGATGGTTAATTCTGTCAAAAGTATAAATAGTATGAGCTAGGAGGTCAAGCCTAGAAGCCAGCAGCTGTGTCCCCCGCCTCTTCAAAATGCCTCATGTTAAAGAAGACTGCAGCACAGCTACCTAATTGTTCAGCCACTTAAAGGACAGCAAAACCAGTTAAGCATTTCTGAACCCTAGTCTTACATTGGCTGTCAGTTCTTTAAAGAGCATCTTTTCACCTTAGAACATAGTCCAGAACAGTAAGAGACCCCACAGTGAAGCCTCACATACAGGAGCGCTTAATGAAACACCTGATGGTTTAAGAAAGACAAATTGTGTATTTCAGTTTGATTGAGAACATCCTATGGACGTTGGAGTGGAAGGATTTTTTTATACTGATGGCACAGGCTGGGAGTGTGCTCACCTGGTTCTGTTCCCTGGCCTTAGCTAATAACTTCTAGCAGCACCCTGAGCACACTAATTATCTCCTGGTTACATTTAGAAAAATTCCATGAATAGCTTTCCAAAGCTGATTTTTTTTTTTTCAGGATTCTTGATGATGTGAAATGATTAAATCAGGATTAATGGTGTTTCTAAAAATATATACTTGTGCAGTCACAGGTTGTTCGGGCTAATGCAGGAAAAAAGGCTAAATTATACAACATAAGCAGAAGTTCAGTCTAGATGATCATAACAGTCCCTGCTGGACTTAATATCCATGAATTAATGTACGACAGGGGACGAATGCAGTGGGACATTGTGTGATTACTGACTCCTGCTCCCTCTTCTATGAAGCTGCTCCCAAGCCTTGCAGTTGACATCCCCCGTTGCATCCCTGATGAAATATACCCTAATACATTGCTGCTGGGGTACAGGGCACTGAAAAGCAGTGGAAGAGGCTACATAATTTTTTATGCAAGAATATGTGCATTTTGGTCACAAATGTAAGAGTAAGCAAATCTTCAAGATGGAAGCAGAAAATCAAGGGTCAGAACAGAATTTTCCTTTCCCTATCACTACATAAGTAGCAAACATTTGGGATCTGTTGTGCTATCTTTTTTTTTTTTTGCATTTTAAAACCTTTTTCCTTTCTTTTCTTTGAAGCCTCTGACCCTGACTATTAGTCAAGTCTGAATCACAGAATGGTTTGGTTTGGGAGGTGCCTTAAAGATCATTTAGCATCCGGACTCCCTGCCATGGGCAGAGACACCTTCCACTAAACCAAGACGCTCAGAGCCTCATCCAGCCTTACCTTAAACACATCAGCGATTGGGCATCCACAGCTTCCCTAGGCAACCTGTTCCAGTGCTTCCCCACCTTCACAGTAAAAAATTTCTTCCTAAAATCTAATCTAAATCTTCCCTCTTTCAGTTTAAAGCCATTCCTCCTTGTCCTATCACTAAAACGATGAAAATCTTAATATGTTAATGGCTTTATCCTGCAAGGTAAACTTTTAAAAATATGGTAGATTGGAAGAGTTCTTTGTCAAAAACACATAGAGTAGCTGCCTTTGACAAAAGAAATTTTTTTCAGTGTGCGCTTGTAGTTTCAAGTGTTCTTCAAAAATAGATCACCCAGTGCTGACTTAAGGCAGTGGTAAAGTCTCCACGTGACTTCAGTGACCCAGCCCTTTGCCACTGCTGTTATTGCATCCACCCAGCACAATGAGTCAACTGATTGCATTTAGGAATTTGCTGTACACCTGTAATTTATTGTGCTGTCATCTCAGAAAGCAGTATTGTTGAAGAATGACATAGTCTTTCCTTTACAATTTACTATCCCAATAAAATTATTCACCCAACCTCCAGTTCCTAGAAAACTTCATAGAGGAAATCAAATTCTAAAGAAGGTCCTTTCTTATCAGTAACAACTGAGTAAAAAGTCAATCATTGCACAGGCCTTGATGTGAAATTCAGATGGCCTTGGAGTGCCAATCAAACTTTAAAAGTTCATGTTTCTCTGAAAACATTCAGCTGGGTAGTTGGAAAAGGCTGCCTCCCCACTTTGAACCAGTTTTTGTTTTAATGTAGTTACCAGTTGTTTCGGGATGCAAGGAGGAGCCCACCCAAGACAACTGTGATTTAGATAAGGGAGATGTGCAATTGAATGCCAATGGCTGAGTCAGATGAGTGACAACACAGAAAGGCCAGCCCAGCCTGTGCTTTGAGTCTGGACACCTCCCGAGGACATGTAGGACACAAAGCCAGGACCTGGTGTGAATGAACACAAAGCTGGTTTGTCCTAAGCCCTCCCACTCACGAGGCTCAGTGTAGAGGGGCATGTTTGCCTGTACTGAGGAAATCCACACTCCCCTTCCTGTGCTGTAAGCACAGCACACACGCTGTCTGACTCAGTAGCAAAGCAGCCACACCACTGAGCAGCTACCCCCGTTGCTCCATCAGGAATGGTGTGATTTACAAACACTGATGTACAATGACCCACAACTCCTTCTGGTACAGATTTACTGCTCCATTCAAGAGTTAGCAATGTTAGACATGAAAACTCAACAGCCTTAGCATTCTTCCAGTGCCTCACAGTTAGTGTCAAAGAGATTTGAAGAAAAATACATCAGTTCCAGAAACTTGAAATCTTATGAAATCCAAGTCCACACTAGTCCTCCAATTTTATTTTATTTTTTTTTAGAGAGAAAGCACAAGATTATTCAGCTATTTAGCTGAATGAGTGAGGAATATAATTTTCATGAGTCCTTAGAGGATATACAGAAATCAAGAGCACCGTCCAAACCTTGCCACCAGTTTGCTATGGTTAGGTCACTTAAACTTGCCATTCTCTCATATTCTTGCCCATAACGTTAAGCCAATTCTAATGACTGCTCTTATTGCAGAAAAACTGTAAGATTTAATGAGCTAATATTTTTCCAGCAGGGGAAATAATGTAAAGTACTCAGCAAATGCTGAATGTTATCACTAGTGCTAGAATAGCTGTGGATAGTAAGAGTGTATCTCTCCCTTTTAGCTAAGGGAGAGATAGAAAAAATCTGTTTATTGAAATGGAACCAACATTGAAATGGGTTCAATTTTTACAGATTTTCACAATTGCACATTCCAGGACTTGCTTAAAACCCCAGATATTATGAAATCACACAACTTGTTTGCTGCTTTTCGAAACCAGGAGAATGAGTCCTTCACCTCCACAAACACACTTCAATCTTGCTTCTATTGCTTCTTCACATAAACTTGCTATTACATATTTTAAAATCTCTATGCCAGGCAAAATGAATTAGTTCAAAAGTCTTGTGGAAAATAGATTTATAAACTTGTTTGATAAATGCTGTGTTTCAGCCTAGGATGGTTTTTCTTTGCACATTAACAGATGAAAGCTATGAGAAATGACTATAAAGCACAGGGTAAGAAACTGAGGTAGTATAAAAGTACTTTTCGGTTGGCTTAGGATGACGTTTACTTTGAGGATCTGGACACAAACCAAGAAGAAGTTTGCCAACAGAGCTTTTCCTCAGCAACCGTCTCATAGAGAGGCTGTTGCAATCCCAAATAATTTCCTCTATTAAACCCCTGTTCCAGCTCAGGAGTTCCTTCCTTTTACAGGAGCAATGGGAAAATGCAACCAACTGCATCAGACCCATCTGTACAAGTAGTTTAACTACACAGATCCATGATTAGTATTTCAATTTGTGCACTGTGCTTACCAAAGAAGCTTGAGAGCCAGCTTCAATTCATAAGGAAACATATTTTTCAAAGCCATCTGAGCTGACATGTTCACAAAAGAACGCTATCTGACTCACTGAAATCAAGATCCCCCTCAGCAATAAAAACCTGGGGAAAGAGAAGATTTGCATCTTGCCCAGGATGTCAATAGGATTTGCGCAATGACAAAAGACATGCTGATCACTGGCAGCCTCGACCCAGCACAGCAGGCATCAGCAGTTAGTCCTGTCCTTGGAGGTATCTTAGATGTGTTCATAATTTTCCTTATTTCATCAATTTCATTAAGATGAGAATGTTCACGTCAGTAAACATACACATTTGGTCAAATAGCATGATAAGATTACACCCTGTACTGCAGTTTCACTGCTACCAGACTGTGCAGCTTTGTGCCATCAGCTGCCATTACTTTTGTTCTCATTACCCCTGTGTTAACACACAGGCCCCCAGTACGTAGTAGGTGATGACAACTGACATGGGGAAGCGCCTGAGGCACAGAGAGAAATTGGTGTTTGTGCTCCTCTGCTGCCAGAACACAGTCCAGGTTTGTGGTTTGGGTCATGGTCGCTAAGGAGCCCAGCAGATTAATATTTTTTCTTATTTATCCCTTCACTGTAGCATTCAATTTCACTAGGTTTATAGCTTGCACAACATAGATGCTAAATGTAGATGAGAAAAATATATACTACATACAGAAAACATATCCTGTAGGGACCTTTCAATATCATTTCCAGATACCATATTTTTCTGGTTATAAAATAACTCATCAATATCTTCAGCTGTGCATGGTGACATGACATAAACCCAACACAGTAATATCAAGGAATTTATCTGTCTCCATCTTCTTTCCTGCCACCAGCTGTATGAGGACCATTTTAAATGATCTGTATGAGGATCACTTAAAAGCAACTTTGGAATACAAGTATTTTGACCTCAAGTTTATCAAAGCACCTCCAGGCAACCTCTATGCAGGATCATGAGTGTAGACCCCTTTCCACCATGACAAGAGAAATAATGTCATTTGATCTCAGTCTTTTTATCTTTTCTAATGCTTTTGTCTCTTTTGCCTACTCCTCCTGTTACCTGGTGTGCAATATGCACCTTGAGAGATCCAGAGAATACATTGTCTCAGAGAAATAGCAATTAATTATTAAACCTGTCTCTATAACAGCCTTCCAGGTGTTGAGACAATCTGTAAGCTAAGCACTGATGTTTATCTCTGTAACACAGCACTACTGCATGAAACCTGTCAGCCAAACCGCTGCACAAGCCTTTTTGGTTTTATTCATTTTTATTTTTTATGAAATTGCCTTACAATGGAAAAGTGCCTTTTTTACAGGAAAAAAAGAGACAATCTGTGGTTAAATCCTCCCTTTTGCCCAATTCTGGGCAGGCATGTGTCACCATGCAAAACTCACACTGATTTCAGTACTGTCCTTATCACCTTTGCTGTGTAAGCAGTCAGGAGCTGGAAACCTGGATCCAGGTTTAGATGCAGCACTTGCCATTTCCAAACCAGCTCATTTCTTGTGGAATTACACATCTATACATCATCTGAATAATTTTAAGGTTGTCCATGGAAGGTGAATACAGTGGGTGAGGGCTGAGAACCGGCTGCCAGCAAAAACCCCCCCAAAATTATAGAGTGAGATTTTGTACCATGCATTTGCCAGATGAACTTTTGGTTATTAGATCTCCTTTGTCTGCCTTTATCAGTATTATTACAGTACTTTTTCATGGTCCATAGTAGCACATTAAAAATCCCTTTCAAGGATCTAAAACTACTGTCCCAATCACAGTGCAAACAACCTGTGTTGTTTATAAATAAACACTAGAAGAGTCCAGTGTTATGCTCTTACAGGTTTATCTCTCATGATTATTTGGAGGTACAAACTGAGACACATTTTTTTGATGCCTAACTACTATATCTCTCTTATGAATTTTTTGGTGTCTACTAAGATAAAATATATTTGCTAGTTTTCTTTCTGGCATGTGACTCCAGGCTTCCTCTCTGCTCCAGCTGGCTGCCTGCTTGCACAAAACTTGCAGGAATTCAATTAGCTTTGAGCCCAATCTCCAACAGCCAAATTAAATCAACTTGAGTGTTCAACAGTTATCTGAGGATGTACAGAACATGATCACCTTATTTCCTGAGGAAACCAGACTAGCATCTCCTACTTCTAAGAGCTAATCACTTGCGATGGATGTATGAAATAAATGGGAAAATGAGAAGATGGCAGAAAGGCCAAAGTTAGGTAATAAGAAGCTGAGCATTCTATTGTGCAAGAAAATGAACATTAGTCACAGTACAATGCTGACAGCTGGCACCAGCTTTGCAACCAGGCGAGGCATTTAAAGGAAGGATGGGTGGCCAGGAGGGAGGTGGCAAGGTGGCATTTTGTCCCAGATCATCTTATACCTGCAAGGCAGCATGAGGGGAAACTCCACTTGAAAGGAACTAGTAGGAGATGTATAAGCAAAGGTAGCTATGTCAAAGCAGGGATGAGCTTTTTCACCCTGGATCCAAGTGCTGATCCAGGGAGACTGACCTGCCTCCAGCTTTGCCCCTGCTCCAGACTTGCCATGCACCCTGGCCTCAGCCTGGGGGCTCATCTTCCAGCTGAGTATCTCATGGAAACACTCCTGCTTCCTCAACCCAAATGGAGCAAGGGGAAGATTACTTTGTGAATTCAGACACGAGCAGGTGGAGAGCTGCTGCTGTGGAAAGTCAGGACACAGTAACTTTTTGCATTGTTTGCAAAAGGGGTGTCTGTCTACATTCTCCACAGGGCAACTGGTTCTGGGGAGGTACTGTATTTTCAGGCACCTTCTGTACTAAAGTTAATGCTTGCACTTTACAGTATAGGTAAGGGAAAGGGAGTTAATGTGTATTGAGAGACCTCTCGATGTGTTTCTGGCATTTTCTGTGTTACAAGAGATATCTGGGCTCTCACCTTTCTGCATGAGTGGGTACAGGAGGTTTGGTGTAAAGAAAATCCCTATTTAAAGAACATCTGTGACATGTTTTGGCTGAGTGAAAAGCAGCTGCAAACAGGTGCTGATGGCTGAATGGTAGGAAATGTAGGCCACAATGACAGAGACAGGACAGAGTACACGGTTCTGTGGAGCTAGCATTACTCACAGGTTTGACTGCTTCATATATCAATGCAATTCATAACACAATGTCACGTGTTCCATTTGATCAAGTGAAGATGAGCCTGGAATAAACAAATGTGAGAATTACTAGCTGAAGCAGTAACAAACCAGGCATGTATCCTTTCTCTCTAGAAAACCTGCTCTTCTTCCGCAACCCGCATCAAGAGCAGGAGCTGGCTCTTATCAGCTCTTTCCCATTTCTAGCTCTCTGCTGTCAGAGGCACCTTGTTCCAGGACAGTTTTTTCCCCCATTGGCTAAGCCTGATGCTTTAAGGCCCATGAAGGCTTTAAAGCTGCTTACAGATTGCAAAGTGACCTTTTTTAGACTTCAGACTGAGATTGACTCATGTGAACTCAGAGTCCCTGAACATGGGGAGCAAATTGTCTTTCATATTTCTAAACTGTCAGATAGTCATTAGTTTTAAACAATAAATATCACATGGGTTGCAAAATACATATCCAGCCTACTTAAGAATACTTAATCCTTGTGGTAAGTTTTTTATCTCCAAGTATTTTTATTTTAACTAGTGGTTTCAGCCATTGGCCTCAGAACTGCCTATAGGAATGAAGGAGAAAGTTAAATATCATACATTATACTCTTAAAAGGTGAAGAAAAGAGAAGGGGTAAGCCAAAGTCAGAACTTGGATGAGAGCCAATAGGAATGAGGATAGGCTTGTGCATGCATTAGCCGTCATGTTTGCAGTGCTTTACAGACAGGCTGTGCTTTATGCCCGCTTGTTGCCAGACACTAGGCAGAAAGATTTTCTGCATGCCACATCCTCAGCATCTGGCCTCTGGGAATGGCAGGACAGGAGGCAGAATGAGTCCCCACTCCTTCCAGCTGCACCCCAGTGCTCACTGCCATGCAGGGGATATATATATTCTCCATGTGAATATAGCACGACTCCTCTTTCCTTTCTCCAGTTCACTAAGCTCTCATTTCCTATGCCTCTGCTAGCGCAGTTCAGGCTGAAATATAGTCTTTGTAATGGCCAAGCTTGTTTGCTTTCTTTGGGGATGTTTATATAATATCTCCTCACTAATGAGTCAGGTTTTTTCTATGATCCACCAGGCATCAATATTGCATGTGCTCAGAGACCTGAAGGCTAAGAACTACATGGATGCTAAGCACTGTGTATTTCAAACGGCAAGTGTTTTGTTAACAGCAACAGCTAAATAAGCCAGGGAACAGCCTGAACTTCTGGAGTCAAAGTGAGATCAAAGCACATAAAGGTTAATGGGCAAAATGCCACAGGAGCCATTCTGCAGTGGGAATTTATGATTTACAAGCATACCAGGAAAAGACTGCTTTAATCACTAGATTACGCTAAGTCCTTGCCAATTTTAATATAGTAAACCACTATTTTTTTCCTACTTCAGCATCAAAAACTTCCCATCTTAAATATAGAAACATATAATCATATTATTCTCAAATGCTTTCCCCCTCCTTCCCCAAGAAAAGCACTTATATTATTAATAACACCATCGAGATCTCTGAGAAAAGAATGTGGAGGATGGGGGCAGAATTTTACCTCTTCCTCCCTGTCTCTATCCTGTTTTGCGCCTCCCATGACTACTTGCTTGGAGGCACTTGTCCCACAGCCACTGTGCTGCCCTTTGGGTTATTTTCTCCATGACTCAAGGTTCTCCTCTGTGTCCTCTGAGCACAGAAGTCCCCTGATGCCCTCCCCAGTGGCCCTGTGTACCTCAGTTGCTCAGCATGCTCCTTGGACAACAACTTTGCCAAAACAAGGGGGGAGGGGATGTTGAGGAGCCCCCCAACCACATGGCCCTGGTGAAAAGGACATGCCACCCAGAGGGTCACCCCACAGCCAAGGGAAGCTGCTGCAGGAGCGAGGCAGCAACCCTGGCTCACCGCCTCCTGAAAATGGCATGTTAAAAATTCTTTGTGTGCTTAAATGATATTTATAGACACCATCAGTCACAGAGGTCCTAAATGCATTAAATCAGAATTCATTAAAAAAACAGTGTTCTTCAAGACTCCTAAAAACAGCTCAAAAAGATTATAGCCCTCTCCTAAATTTCATGGTTTCAAGTAGTTTCTGATGCTCAGCAGGGCTTGGTTTACACTGCGGCTCAGTGCCTGACACTGGTATCCATCAAAAAGGGGAACAGAGACAGCAGGAAGTAAACTCAGACTGATCCTTTCTGTTGCATAGAACAGGGCTCACAGTTCCCTTACCTGAATGAAACAAGAGTCAGCATCAATATAGAATTAGAGTCGAATAAACTAGAATCAGTCTCACAACCTTCAGGACTGGCAAAATCAAACAAGAGTACAAAAAAGAGAGCCCTGTCTCTAAGCCAAGGCAAACAGCTGACCTCTTGCTCTGTTTTTAAGCTCCAACCTGCCCCTCCCTGTCTCTGACCATAACTGGGCACAGCTGGGCACATGCTGCTCGCCTCCAGCCAGGGGGAGATTGAGGCAACAAACAGAAAACATATGTGAACTGCAGACCTTGCTAAATGAGCTGTATGCAGTATTTTTCATTCTTGATGTGGTGGCATTTTAGGCAGTATTGCAGTGCTCACAGGGGTGTAGTTTCTTTGGCTAAAGCTTGCTTTTTGTTCATCTGAGCCTAATTTATGCAGCTGGAGCAGATGTCCCATAGCCAAGGACACAGGGATTGCAGCAGGCAGTACACCAGCAGTATGATAGGCACAGTACCTCAGTCGTCAGTGGATACATATATTGTTATCCTCAGTTTGACTCTTAGGTCTAAAATGAGTTACCCTCTTGAGTCTGGGTTTCCCTGGCTACTTGTGTTTTTATTTATGTTTACCAATTCATCAGTGCTGCTTGCAAAAATAAGATAGCATAAGCTATTCTCAAGAGAAAAAGCATTTTACATTCTGAGTTTTACTAGAGCAATGGTACTAGAAGCAGAAATAAGACATAAGTTAGTGTGTCTCATTGCAGTAATGCTGCTTATTCCCCGCATAAGTAACCTATAAGGGTGGAGGAATATTAAGTACATGTAGGCCACTGATTTTCCTATTCATGCAAAACCTCCACTGCAAGTTTAAGCACCATATGAATATTAGTTTCTATCCCTCCCTCAAGCCCTCTTTTCTTATTTTTTTTATTTTTTTGATTTGCTCTTCTGCAGGAAGTCAAGCCACAGGCAGCTTTCTTCCACAAACAAATCCAATTAGTTAAGATTGTGGATGGATTAAGATTTAAGACTCCACAGAGATGCCTGGATGGAAACACTTTATGTTAGCTAGTTCTTATTAAAAAACAAAAAAGGACAGAGGGCAGCACTACCTTTAACTTAGGTGGGTGGAAACCGCCAGATAATTAGAGATCTCTCTTTATCACCCTTGAAAAGGGAGGGTCAGATAGGCCAGGATATGACCTATTACCGGCAAGGACAGGTATGTAGGTCATTGTGTCACATGGAAAGACGCAGAGCAGAGCCCGAGCAGCAGCCTGCTCACAATGGCCCAGATCAAAGAAGAAACTGGGGACACCTTCAGAAAGAAGTCTGGATCAGGGAACAGCAGAACAAAGAAAAACACCATACCCAGCTCTCTCTCCCTCTGGAAAGACAGATGGTCATCTTGGCTGCTGTCAGGAGCTAGCTGATGAAAGAAAAAAACCTCTAATGAAGAATTCCTAGGATTTTTTAGGGCCAGGAATAGAGAGGACAAACAGGTGCAGGGAGTTTGCAGACAGCTGCATGTACAGCACGAGTGACTTCTGCTTGATCCCACTCTTCCTGGAGTTCTTTTATCAAGAAAAACTGTCAAAGTGAGGAGAAGGGAACAAAGATTTCTCTCCTAAGGCATGGGACACAAATGAGGCAGATGACAGGACTGATGCAAAGATTTCAGGCATTCATTTTTTGGAAACAGGTTAGGAGAGATCTGAATCCAGCTTCAGCAGGGTGAGCCATTAAATAGTCTGCAGCTCTGTCTGAATAGCTGCTAATGCTCTATTGGAAATACTGTCCTTATTGGAAATAAAAGTTGCCAGCATAGAGATGCCAATAAAGTCCACATGGTCAGCTAAAACTGATTGCATAAGAGAATCCTGGAGGACCAACTACCCAGCAGGAGTCACTAAGGGTAGAAGTGCTGACAGTCACTTCTCCACTACTTTCTAGAGATGACTATTTAGATCCATGTGACTCCAGGAGGCACCACAGTTGTCACCTGCAGGGCAGTTCCCTTGATTATATGGTGTTGCACAGAAATAATATCTGACAATTTCCCTGGATCAAGACGTGGATATTTCAGGACGCAGTGTTTTAAATAACTGTTTATACAGTAACAGCTGGCTGCAATGAAGTCATCAAGTGTTTCTGAGGTTACTTAGTACTGCAGAAAAATCGAAAAAGAATCTGCCTGAGCTCCTTAACCATGCCCTGTGTCCCAAAGGGTGCCACAAACCCCACGAAAGTGGCAAGGGCTCAGCACTGCAGCAGGAGCTGCTTTGGGTGTTAGCAACACAAATTTTGGCAGCCTTTGATCTAGACAGCTGGAATACTGGGGGAGAAACCTGACACTACAAAAGCCTCTTTTATGATGAGGGTGATTAAACACTGGAGCAGGTTGCCTAGAGAAATGGTAGATGCCACACCCCTGGACACATCCAGGCTGGGTTGGATAGGACTCTGAACAACCTGATCTGGATGAAGATGTTTCTGATCATTGCAAGGTCGCTGGACTAGAAGACTTTTAATGGTACCATCCAGCCCAAATATTCTATGATCTCAATTGCATCAGCTATTCTGCCCTCATCAGAAAGGGATGCACTCTCTACTTCTGCTGCTACCACCTCTGAGCAGAATACTGCCAGTTTATCAAGAATATCTGCCACTAGCAGAGCTTATTAGAGGATAAGACCTGTCTTGTGCGAATGTTGAGTTGGAAATGTATTTTCTTTTCACACTGTAATAAATCTGAATGTTGCAACCCTCTCAAAATAATGGTTTGGGACTGATCATAATGGAGAAATAATTTTTTTTGAGTCTGCTTGGAGTTCTTGTGTCATTATGAAAACAAACATTTTATATGGAAGAAGGAAAATTATTCTAAAAAGCCCAGAGAAGTGAAAGCAAGGCACTGCACTACCACCCAAACTTCGCAAAACATGAATTTCTGTAGAACTGTGTTTCTTTACTGGCCTGCAATAGCTGTAATTGGGTGTCATTTTTCTGTCAAATTCTAATCAGTATAGCAATATCCAACAAGGTGTGCTGAAAAATTACATCACATTATATGGGCAAAAATATATTTATAATGTATTTGCAATGACAAAAGAATGAGGTTGATAAGTGTAGTTTATTTCACTCTGGGGGGGCTGGTACGAGAGATCTACAAAAGGTTAGTGGGATCCAGGTGAGCCTATGCTAAAAGAACTGCAGGAAGAGCTGTACCACCAAATCTCTTCCAGGGAGCAGCAAACAATATGAAAATACTAGATTAGGGGCAAAGTGGTCATTTTGAGCAACTTCGCATTTTAAATTGGCCAGCAGAAGGTTGAGAGAGATCAGGAACACAAAACCTGGATAATAGCAACTCAAATTGTGAGCTGATGTCAGGAATGTGGTGATGATTTTGTCATGAATTTCACAATATTTGGTACCGTTTCCTACAGCTCCTGCAACTCTGTAATTACATGAAAATTCCTATTCCCATTTAAAAGTAAAAAATGTTTCCAGCCTTGAAAGTTTAGAAAGCATTAACCAAACACTCCAAACCAAAAAAGTAAATAAAAAAGCACATCAAACTAATTATTAAACTGCCCCAAACTCTCAAGGTTTTCCAGCAGACAGTTCATGCTGTGTGATGGTCTGAGTTGAGCTGATAGTGCTGGCTTCTCAACTGCAGAAAATTTGATTTTCTTGAGGGGAAGCTGATTAAGAGGGGGTATCTGTTTTTAAAGATAAGAGGCAAAAATACAGCAGCAGTGTACTTGGTAGGAAGGAATACCTGTAGTTTTCATGTGGCTTTTTTTGTCTGTGTGAGAGATGGAGCTAGGAGAAAGACTAAAAGTGGACCCTAGCTTTCATGACAATCTTTACTTGCTCTCTATCTCTTTCATATATTTCTTATATAGCACTACAGAAGTTTTTGGATACCTGGGAAATGCATCACTAACTGGGATATATATACACATACACATGTGTATATATATTCATATATATATGTATCTGTGTATTTTAAATATCTGCAACACTTTAGTCACCTTGGGCCTTGTAAGAAGCAAGAGCCACAACATGCAAGAGGTACAAAAATAAGGATGTAGCTGCCACAAATCCATCTTTAATCCTCCTTTAATTACACGGGCCAGTGGGGGCCTTAATGCTGAGACAGCGCCGTGCTGCAGAGATCTCCAGCAACTGTAAAGGAAGCAGCAGCACCTGATGATGCAGGACCTTGCAGGACAGTGTGAAGTGAAGGCTGTAATTAGGAAACCACTTTATTGTGAAGCAGGCAGCCCCATGAAAGCAGCTGATGAGACCAGCTGACTGTATCTGTATTGACAATAGCCTGCTAGCATCATTAATATCTGTCATCGTTTCCCCCCCCCCCCCAGCACATCTCCGAGTGCATAGAGTGAGGTAACCTCCCCACACCATAATGACCAAAATCCTCAGTGAATTGTTATGCTGAGGACTGCCCTGAGTTTCTGTGCTGTGATGGCCACTATGTTGTGTATGGGGAGCAGGGGGAGAATTTTGTCTCTGGGCTCACCGATGGCAAACAGCCAAGAAAGGATGGCTGCATCCTACTCCTGCTTCACATGCTCCCTCATGTGTGAAGGACATGGAGCAAATACAGAACATACAACTAGGCAGTGATAGATCAGAGGAGTAGGCTATGCTCAATCCCAGCAAAAAGAGAACAACAAATGCAAGGCACTTCTACAGAGCTCTTCTCAGTCGGCTTAAAATGCTCCTCACACACTTTAGTGAATTCATCACTCCTGGCTCTTCTGAGAGGGGGTCAAAGTCCAATGACCCATTGTCCTCTCAGGGAGACTGGGGCAGAGGGAAAGAGCAAGGTGCTTCTTTGAGGCCTAGCACATGAACACAAAATGAGTCTGCTAACTTTTTGTTATGAAGATTAATTAATGAAATTTTAAATTATGAAATTATTTAATTTATGCTTAATTATGAAAAATTTAACTTATATGCCTCAAAAAGACCTTTGGAGATGCTGACTAATCTGTCCCTTGCATCTGGTACCCCATAGTTTTTTCCTCCCTGAGGGAATTTTGTGCAGTTCGGCTTGGAGAAGCTGACAGCTTCTCTGTGTGTACTGATGGACTAGCCCCCTGCTTTTCAGCCTAGCTGTTAATGCAAGTGGAAATACATCCAGGAAGAAGCTTGCCCTTTTGCTGCCCTTGATGCACCTAGACTGAGCCTACAGCATTTTGGGTCTCCAGAGCTCTCCGTCTAGCAGCTTGTGAAAACATTCTGAATTTACAACCCTTTTAACCAGCAAAGAAAATAAATCTTCCTTGCCATAAATGCTAATGTTGGTGCACTGAGAAATCCAAAGGGAGGCTGCAGAGGGAGAGAGAAACATTCCCCATGCGATGATTAAAGCGCCAGTTCATGAAAGCTGACGTCAGCGCGTGCTTTCAGGGTGGCAGAACACTTTGCATTTATCCTTTCCTTGTTTGTGCTCCATCTGGATGGGCTCCAGTGGAAAAAAAAAAAAAAAAAAAAAAAAAAAAGGAGGGAAAAAGAGAACCCAATGCCTTTCTAATACACTTATGAATTCCTTCAGTTTCACGCAGGGAGCAGGCTCTGAAACATGTAGCTTCTGCTTGCCCAGTTCAGGGAGATAAAAGAAACCGAAGGCAGCTGGTGCTCAAGCCAAACTAAGTCATAATTAGATTGTCATAGCAAACAGTCAGCTGGGGAAGCTCAAAGAAAGACCAAAGGAGAGCACACGGGTAAATAACATTTTCTTAGGATTTGATAACTTGCAGGATCAACCCTGTTTCCCATCAAGAAGATTCATCCCAACTCACAACTGCTTTCATATAAAGTTATGACATTTCAAAACTCAAAAAAGCTACACAAGTAAGTTATAGGTTTCTGCTAAATATGGTCTGGTGGGAAGACACCTAGGAGCTATTCCCCAACTCCAGGGTTGGGGGAGAGGATAAGCACAGCCAGTACTAGGCTTCCTATTGAAGCAGACTTCCCTTCCCCATGATAGAGCAGGACAGGGAGTGCCACAAACACCCTCTTTCCATAATTTTTTTTTTTTTTTTTTTTAAATTTATTTATTTATTTATTTCTGAGCTGCCATTGGAGTCAGTGGGAAAGGCTTACCCAATCACTATGGTCACACACATGCTGCAAGTGCTCCAGCAATTACACCCCAGGGTTTCTTGCTGAAGATGGCTACTGATACTTTTTTAGAGCTCCATGCTGGTACTGTCAGGCAGCAGGGATGATGATTGTGCACAACAGTGGTTTTGGTCTGCGGTCACTCTCATAGCTAGCAAAATTACTTGGTACAGACAGCTCATGTTGATGAATACAGGAGTTAGCTTGGCAGTGAAGCTGCCTCTTAAACACTGCAATAACAGCTTTGCATTTACTGGAACTATTAAAAAAACCCAACTTTTCTTTCTCCTCAAACATGCTGATGATTTAGTGTTAGTTCACAGTCAAAAGTCAGGATGGAAATATAAAAAAATCAAAAGCTTCCAAATCAGTAATATTTTTCAACTACATGCTTTCAGCTGAAAAATAAGTCAAAAGGCAGACATCCTGAATTGCTGAATATTCTGAAACAAAATAGCCTTTGAAATGATACTCTGAAATGAAAACTTTCACTTTAGGTCCACTTTTCCCCATTATTTTTCTTTCACCAAGTAGAAAATGAAAGACAGACCAACAGCACAAGAAAAAAATCTCCATTTCATCAACCTAATTTCTTCTCAATAGGATCCACTTTTTTCTGTTCTGGAGGACATACCATCACCATGTAAACAGATCTGAGATCGAATCCCTAAACATCCCGACCCTTCCAACTCTACTGAAAGTGCCAGGATCCCTTCAGAGCTTGGTGCAACCTGCAGCCTTGCACCTTGCAGGCTGGAGGTGGAACCTGGAGCTAATTACTGGGTGTGAGAATGCAAGTGGGAGCAGGATGGGAGGGCGATGAATTTCCCTGTCGCCTCCATTCCCCACCCCGCGGTACTCACGGTCCCGGCTTCCACCAGAGCGCTGCCAGGTGCCCAATGTGTGCAGTGCGTGTAAATGGGACATCGGGCCGGACCTGATCCTCAGGGGAGCCCGCTGCTCCCCACCCCTCTCTCCCCCCTGCAACAAACTGACAATGTTTTGCCATATTTATATTCAATCTAAGGTGAAAAATAGGCGTTAAGCTGGCACAGCCACCCGTCACTCTGTGCTAGCGATCGAGTGATAAGTTGTACAGTGGTTACACAACCGGGCTGTGTCTGTGGAGCCAGGACTGCTGGCTTTAATCTCCTGCTCAGTCACTGACTCACCACATAGCCCGGAGAACATCATTTCACCTCTCTGCACATAAATTTCATCATCTTTAGTTGGTGGGGGGGTAATAAGGCTATCTCACAGGAATGTTAGGACACACAAATTACCCTCATAAATATTTGTGAAATTCTCTAGATGATGCTTCAACAAAGGCAGTAAGTTTTTTGTTGTTGAATAAGTAGCAGAAAGGGAAATGTACTAATTGCCAGGCTGGCTTATTTACTTACCTTGCACCAGAGATTTCTGGCAGCTGTGACAAAGGGATGTCTCAGGTAGGGGAAAGTGCGAAGAGATTGGCTGACTACTGCAGTGGGAGCAGCAGCGGGAAAAGGTCAGCTCAAACCACAAAAACAAGTACGTGATAGATAAATGTTATGTCAAAGGCTAAGTGGCATTTGTGGCATTTTCAGCTCAGATGCACAAGAAGCTTATGTAGATGACACAGTGATGCAATACGTATGTCTAATCCTGTTAACAATGTTCCACAAAGTGCCATGCCATTTCTTCAGAGTACACGCTGAACTCTGGGTTTGGATTTTGAAAGCATTTAGATACCTGAAGTTCTGCTTTTGTACCTTCCCACAGGTGTTATTTTTCTTGCCTACAGTGAGGATCTCACTGTCTGTCCTGTACCTGAGGCTGTTTGGGAAGCACATCCTGGGTATGTCAGTGCCTGTGATCCCCAGAAGATCTGGGATGAGCACTCAGAGACATGATTCCTGCAGTTACTCAGTTTGGCTGTGGGATGTTTAGTAGCTGCTGCAACCCAGGCCCTAGAGGCTGTACTTGCAGACAGGCAAGGTTTCTGAGGGTTCCAAAGTGTATGCTGAAGTAATATAAGATCGTTGCTGAGAGAGCTAAGGAAAGAGACAACCTGGAAACTTTCAAAAGATGCATCCATGATTTTTCTTGTCTAGTCTATCCCAGCTGTGTCCTCCCCACTTACTCCTTCCTAACTCCTGTGTTTTACTTTGGTCTGAAAGCTGATTCAGAGGATACCTGTGTGCAAGCTGGCAAGTGCAGGTAAATCCATCATGGGTGGAGAGCTGCTGAACCAGGAAATTCCTGTGTCTTTAACCAGTGCAAGAACACAGAAAGTACCTTCTGCCTCATCCACCCACTGTGAAGCCCTTACACAAGGCCCAACTTCCCTGCTGTTGTTGAATTGAACCACTGCTGAGTAATCCTGGCTGCTGTTTGGGGATTCTCTCCTATCACTGCCTAAGCCCATTGGGGCCCTCAGATGGTGCTTTCCATCATCTAAGCAACATAAAGGATAGCTAAAGGGCTTTCCTCCATGGCTAGTTTTTAACATCAAAAGGAATTTTTATAAAATCTTTGATGGTTAAGATGGAGATACTTTGAAGGTATCATGCCCCTTTTCTTCACAGCCATAATTATTTTACACCAATGAGAAAGCACTCTTAGATGGCTGGGAGCAGCTGGTTTCTCCAGCTGAAATAACTCACTCCAGGGTCAGCCCAGGGATCAGCGGCAAGAATTCCTGACCAACTCTCACAGAACCATGTCCCTGCAGCACTCCTAGTCCAAAGGGACTATTAAATCCTTCTTGTAGTGAACCAGAAGGCCTGGAAACTACAAGCACCTTACCACAGAAACATGTTCATGGATCCCATGCTTCATCCAACAGAGAACATTAACACATTTTCATACCCAACTTCTACAAATTCTGCTGGAGGCCTGCAATTAGGAAAAAACCATACGGTTCAGCAAATTATGTTTTCTCAGTGAACTTAATGCAATTACGACTTCATCATGAGTGACAGTTTCACAGATCACAGAAATGGAAAGACGTATGGGAGCTTCCTATAGCCAGTGATTAGTTCCAACTACCCCTTAAATAAGCTCACCTGTGTTTAATTGAATTTATTTTGTAAAACTGCTCAAGTCCTGTGTTTTTTCTGTCTTTCCCTTGGGGTACTTTTCTCTCCAATGGTCAAAATCAGCACAAGTTTTTGTTTGTGCTAGAATGGTCATCAAAAGCAGCTAAAGTTAAGAATTTTCGAAATAAGTTTGAGAAGTCTACCATTCCCAGAAAGACAGTGAAACATCTGATACCCACCAAAGTTAAGTGGTTGCAGGGACACTTGAATGGAATATACTCTTCATGTGCTAAGTTAAAATGTGCCAGTCTTTCTTTGTCCTTCTTCCAGCACCCCCTTTTTCTCACAGGAGCATCCCTCTACCCAGAAAATTTGTTTTGTTAAGTAATATATGAACTGCTGTATGGATAGATTTTTTTTTTTTTTTTGTACTGATGGAATCAAAAGCCCAGATGGCTAAACTATAAAAAAAAAGGGGGGGGGGGGGGGGGGGGGGAGGGGAGGGGAGGAGGGAGAAGAACAAGCATTGCAGCCCTATGAGCCTCCAATAGCAAATTATTTAAATGTTCCAGGGAGCATAACTCACAAAAATGAAGAGCTGTAAAAATCCAAAGTTTTTCCTTTCTTTTGGTCAGATTGTTTCACCTCAATGTTTTAGCAAAATGTCCCTCAAAATAACAAAACTCTTTCCCAGATGTCCCAGGCTATCACATACTGCCTAGCTGTTAAAATGACATCATTTGTCATTGCCACATCTCACCACTTAAAAGGTGGTGGGAGGAAACATTTAGCAATCTCCAAACACACGCAATATTCTCTGCAGATCTTTTTTCTGAACTTTCCCTCTCTTCCCCAAGTTCACTGAGCACTAAACTGGATTTTAGGCAAACTGACCCTAGACCTTATAAAGCAGAATGCAGACACTGTACCATGATGAGAGGAAGATCCATCAGCAGTAGGAAAAAAGGCCAGAATTTAAACTCCAGAACTGCTGAAGCTGCAGACAAATGTTTGCCAACGCTTGTCAGGCTTCATCTCTTCCCTGTTTGAAGAACAGATTATTTCTCAAGACCAGGGAACAATGTAATATTTACTCCCAATGTCCTTCTCAACACCCTGAGCTGTTGACCAGTACCTACAAAGGTCCTTTGGACAGCGACCATCATGCAGGCTGAGCTGTAATCCTTCTCCAGAGGAAGCATTCATAAAGCCTGTTTTCTCAGGGTGTTAGAAAATCCCACAGAAGAGGTGCTTTTCAGTGGAGGACAAGACCACCACTGGCCAAAGCATAAAATCCTTGGCTAAAATGGCATCCAGTTGATCCATTTTTCCATACAGATTTGAAGTTCCTTCTAAGCCTCTTCTTTTGTGCTTCAGGCAATCTGTCTATTCTGCATCCACTGAGGCAAAACACCATAAGGGCATTTGAAACCAAGGGTATGTCATCACAGAAAAAAAAGGAGGAATAGAGCACTGAATGCAAAGTATCCAGACCTAACTGGTTATCATTTATTCCAGAATCATTACCTTAATAATGGAGGGAACATTCAGGAGTAACATCTTCACAGAAATTATTCTGCTTGTGGAACAGCTGCAAACTGCATGATTCTTGATTTATTTTTTTAATGCCAGTGCATTTCACCACATACTTTAGTCTATGAAGAAAGATGCCAGAAGATACTTCCATAGACTTATGAAATAAAAACCCTTCAGTTCCTGCTCCAGCTCATGCTGTATTCGAGAATTAAAGCTACACCAAAGCTACAGAAAGTAGAAGTTCTCCTGTTGCATTACCAGAACAGAGCCAATGTAATTTTAGATTGATGGTTTCCCAGCTCCCAAAAGCATCAGGAAAGGGAGCATTCCTTATAGGGCTAAATGCTGCAGGAACTGCAATTCACCATTCAAAAGCAGAATTACCCAGGCTCCTGCACAAGAATTATTTCCACTCTAGAATCCTTCAGGATAGCGAGTGAGCTAAGAGCCATCTTTCCTCTCGCTTCTCAACTGGCTGCACTTCTTATAATTTAGGTTGTAGAAGCTCAGAACAAAATTTATCTTCCTAAGAGAGAAAAGGGGATGTTTAGTTATTCTAGCAGGGGGCACAAGTGTGAAACCCAAGAAACACTTGTATCTGTCTCTAGGCAGGACAAGCCCAATGTGAGAGACTGCAGCATTTTGTAACTCTAACTCAGGCTCTAGGACTCCCACCCGACTTTCTGCATGCACATAAGATTTGGAAAGGTAAATCAGTGCTAAACTACTGTTCTTGAGTTTCCCTTGAAATACCTAGTGCTGATGAAAGGTTCTGTAGAGAACTATTATCTTTTTACTTCTTCCCAAACCAAGAGTTGTATGAGCAGTGGCTATCAAAGTTCCCAGTAGGGAAGAGGACTCACAAAAACAACATTTAGGGATGAGAGGAGACAGCAGCCTTTGGATATTTGCTCAGCTTCCTCACATATTAGGCTTATATTTTTCCAATGTGTCTGAGGCATAGGCGCTATGGAATACACTGAAATCCTGTCTCTTGGTTGGAGGTTGTGTTTGCTTCCATTTCCCAAGCTAAATAACTATCAGGTAGACACCTAATGACCCACTGTGAAGTCAGGGACCGGATGAGCAGCCTGTGCTACACTGGAACAAGATGCAACTGCTTCTGATTAACATTCTATATATACCCCCATTTTGTGCTGCATGTAGAGCTCACAGACACACATCTGTGGATAAGATACAAGTAAATAAAAGTTCTGCAATTAACAGTCCTGCCTTTGAGAGCAGATCAAAGAAGAGGTGAGTACAACTACAGCCCCTGAAACCCGACTATGTAAGTTGTATTCTGCCCACCTCTTTTTACCTTAGCAAGGACACTGACAGTAGTGAAATGGAAAAAGGAGGAATTTGAATACCTTCTGCATGCATAATAATAAATTTAGGAAACCCAGAACACTTTCTTCTGGGAAACAATTTTCTACTCATTTGCATTTCTGGAGTGGAAATTTAGTACACATCACAAAAAATTGCACCAGTGCAAACCTCACTTTGGCTTTGATAAAATTGTAAGGTAAAGTGTTTAACATAGGAAATAAGAAAGATGTTGGGAAGCAAGATCCTGCAGATCTTGTGAAGAACCTTTTGTACGAACAGATCATAGGAATTGGCCTGCAGCTTTAAAACAAGAAAAGTCTAACTCCTGATCATAATTTTAAAAAAACAAAACAAGAAGTGACAAACAACTTTGCAAACTCTTCTATAGATAATAGCTGTGGAGTCTCTAGCCTGGGAGATCTAAACACAGCAGAGGTCCTATGAGAAGGGTTAAGCCAAGCTAGCTTGCAGATACCATATTTCTATTTAGACCCCCCCCTTACTACATGCTAGTGAAGAAATTCATCACAAGAGGACTCATTCTGGAACCAGCTCACATATAGGGGAGGGCAGGAGGACACAGAACTGACCCTGGGCTATTTAGCCATGAAGAAAACAGTGACAGATATGGCCATATCCATAGAAATCCACGCAGATTCCATTCCCAGATGGAAGGAGCCTGGAGGCCAAAGCAGTGCAGAGTTACTCTATCTGTGCTGGCCAGCACTGTACCAGCGGTACTATGTGGATCCAAGTTGCTCAGAAACCAGCTTAAAGATGTTTCCATGGCATTGTACTTGTCCATTTAGAATCACCTTAGCACCTTCAATGCAATGGTCTTGCTGGAATATAACATAAACATAACAAAACATGAATAACATAAATATAACAAAATTGCAGCTGCTGTTTATCTCATTCACACCTTACTATTGCAGACTACCAGGTTGCAATCATGGACTTGTCTCTAGCATTTTAAATAGAGGTTTATAAGAGAAAGGACAGATGCACAATTAAGAAGCCAAGATGCATGAACAGATGTTTTTCCTTTGTGCAATTGACATCCTGAGTAATATTCATGAAACAGAGAACTGGACCCCAGAATGAAAAAGTTTTTAACACATTGTCCTGGTTTCAGCTGGGATAGAGTTAATATTTTTCAAAATAGCTGGTTCAGTACTGTGTTTAGGATATAGTATGAGAATAATGTTAATAACAAATCAATATTTTAGTTGTTGCTAAGTAGCGCGTACTCTATACCAAGGACTTTCCAGTTTCCCATGCCTACCAGCACAAGAAGCTGGGAGTGAACATGGCCAGGATAGCTGACCAGAGCTGGCCAAAGGGATATTCCATGCCATAGAACATCATGTTTACTATATAGACTGGGGGAAGAAGTCCAGGAGGGGCTGATTGCTGTTCAAGGACAGGCTGGGCAGCAAGCAGAAGGCAATGAGCAATATCGTAGTGTGCAGCACTTGTTTTTCTTGAATTTTATTTCTCTCTTTTTTGTTACTTCCCATTTCATTACAATTACTATTATTACATTTTATTTCAGTTATTAAAACTGTGCCTATCTCAATCCATGGGTTTTATCTTTTTCCAGTTCTCCTCCTCATCCCGCTGAGGGGGACTGAGTGAGCAGGTTTGTGGTACTTAGCTGCTAGCCGGCGTAAAACCACGGCATACTTTGAACTTCATCCTCCACCTGACTGGTCTGCAGAAGATAACTCTAAAATACATTAGTGATCAATGTAATTTGGCCCAAAAATCCCTGGACAACCAAGAAGCTTCATTCATATCCAACAGGATTTTTATTCTGCTCCTGTCTGTGTCACCGCAGAGAGCAGCCTCATCACAGAAAGATGTTTGTCCCACTTGTGTTAGAGAGGAGTTGTTTTAATGTTGTTTTCTGTGTCAGCCGTATGTTGGTGCTTCTTGGTTCTTCTTCGTGACACAACCCAGCCAAGTAAAGAACCCACCAGGATCCCAGCTACTGCAGTCACAATGACAGCCCAGTAGGGGACTGAAGACTCTCTTTTCTCCAAGTTGAGATCTGAATTTCCAAATCCACTATTCCTTCGCGTGGAAAGAAAAGGTTTCTCCTACAAAGGGAGAGCAAAGGCTTTATTGACCACAGACCACTCAATGGGCAGTATTCCAACAACATGCCACTGCCCAGTGTCAGAGAGGAATGGTAGATCTTTAGACAATCAGCTGGTTTTGCCTTCTCTCTGTCTTAGCCCAAACACTCTCCTGCTCTATTGCCTGAAAATTCCAGGAACACAAAAAAGAAGCCATCTCAGAATCAGGAGTGGTGGCATCACTTCCCAATTTGCTTGCTGCATAGGAGCAAATGGAAATACATAGACTCATTAAAACTAGCTTTAATGACAGGCTTTCCATTGCAGTGAGGAATAAAGCTTTTTGTCTTAAATCTTAAGTAGATTTCCCTGTCTGTAACAAAAAGGGAGTATATTTTAGCTATTTGAAACCTTCACAAAGATACCCTATAAAAGAGCTCTACCAGTGTGAAGAAAGGAGAAAAATAGAGGTAATTAATGGAGAGAGCACCTTCATCTTTACTTACAGGGTTTGGACACCTGAGTTTTGATCTGTCATGGGTAAAGTTGTTGAAAGTCTGCTTTTCACCAACTGGCTCCAGCTGAAGAACAGAAAAGCAATGTTAAACATAATGATGAATTTTTTCTTCTCAGACTCTCTCGATTCAGACAGTTACAACTTCTTATCCTATCTTTTGCTCCTTGCAGTAACAAAGAAGTGTGGTAGAAGGAGCAGAGGAAAGTCTGCAAACATTTTAACACTTGTGAACTGAAGACATTGAGAATCTGATGTACTGGCTGCAAAATAATTCCCTCAGAAAAAGGAATAGGATAAGTGTTTCTTCCTTTAACATTGCTCTGAGCACAATGTATTTTAAATGTTCAGCTAAAGCTCTTGTTCTGCCATGTACTCATCTCAAATGCAAGTGTAAACTACAAAGGGAAAAACCCACATGACAGACATTGAACATATTACTTAGCACATTTCTTAAAGAAAGGTGCTGCGGTGTCATGGTGATGGGAGTTACTTCAGAAATTGATAGAGTTACAGAGGGTGGACTCTGCAGTCTTCACTCAGACAAGAAATTCCCTGGGAATTTTAGCTGAGGCTGGGTTCACAATCTTGCAAGAAGTGAATTAAACAGAGCCTTTTATATTATCAATTGTCAGCTAAGTCGCAATAGCTGACCATAGGCTCACCCCGAGCCCCTTTCCAGCCCAACAAAAAATATGCCCAGGCTAATAGCAGGCAGTTGTCCTTGGCTGGGAATGCACATAGCACCGGTTGCCATAGTTGAGCTAACAAGTAGAGGCTTGCTCAGTCATGTTAACTGAAGTGTTTACAACTGTTGTATGGACATGCCTGAAGTAATGACTTCAAGATTGGTCCATAGAGAACTGCAAAGTTGTCATCCAGCACTTCTGGGAATATAGTACAAAGGATGGCTGTTGCTTTTGCTATTGTCCATACAGGCATTTACTGTCCTCAAGGGATTAAAGTGTCAGCTGCATGCTGAAGAGAAACAATACAGCAACAAGACCAACACAACATGGAAAAAAAAATTGTCCATAAGATTCTCATATGTAAACACTGAGAACATCTTCTCTATATATTTCATTTTCTATAAAAAATTTAAAAAACAGAAAGAAGCTAGCAGAGACTGAAAAATAAAAAGATATGAACCACAGAAAATGTAACTAGGGAAGAGAAGAACAATAACAAGTGAAGAGAAGATGAGAAGCAAAACAGGATGCCAATTTTTGCTGATTGTTGTAGGGTCCCGATGGACTCTTTTATGACTCCTAATCACTTGGCCCACCCACCAGCTAATGCAGTGAAGACTGAATTTGGTAGTTTTGTTGCACCCTAAAGGGAACAACTCTGTTATTTGTATGATGTGTGGCTCATATCTTGCAGCATTCTGCCTGTGGTGCAACTGGTTATTTGTAGATAATTGTAATTCTTCCCATGCCAGGGCACTTGGTAAGGATTCTGGCACAGAGCCCAGACAAAAGATGATAAAATGCAAAATTCTATAACCACCCATGCTTACTTCATCTCTATGCAATCTGTTCTTCAGGAGCATTAGCTTCTGAGCTTTGAAGATGACAGTTTACTCAAGTCCATGAGCATACAGGACAAGTTCTGGAAGAAACCCACAGCTCCTCTAGAGCACGTGGCACGCATGGACGCAGAATACAAACCAAACACTCTGCCCACGTGTCTCTTCACCTCTGCCAAAGACCTGACAAGGTGGGTTTGGGACTAGCGGAAGTCCCTTTAGAGCACTTTAGAGTGGAAGCCACTTCAGAGTCCTCTAACTTCAGCGAGCAGAAGCATTTGTTTTGCATGAAGCCAAAACGGTGAAGAACATTGTGGCTAGGGAGAGACTCTGTAAGCCATCCCAATCCCTGCATACCAACACAGTGGCCAGGCACAGTCTGGCCCTTTATGTGCACTGACAAGAATCCATGTCATTTGGCCACAAGCCTGCAGCCTACCGAGCTTTTCAGGGAACAGGGAAACAATACAGCCTTACAGTAAGCTTGCACAGCCTTGCCGTACAAGGACTGCAAGGGAAAAGCAGGGATGTGTTACAAGAAGTAGATTTAAATAGTAAACAGCAATATCTGCAGCTGGCATAGACTGACAGATCTCTATGGGAGGGAAGAATTGTGCTTTGCATCAGTAAGAACCCGGTCTCTGCCACCCCAGTAGAAAGCTTTGTGTCAATATCCTTATATGCGTAGGAAATGAGTGACAGTCTGGACAGAAAAAAAAAACCTCTGGTGGCATAGGAAAAAAGACTGATGGTGATTCAGGAATGAGTAATGGCCAATAGGAGTACCACATGGCAACAAAACCCCAGTTTAAGACTGCCGTATGCCCAGGTACTGTTTCTTTTTTCCTCGAAACCCTCAGCCATGCTCAATTTGAATTTTTCTACTTTTGCCTGGGGTTTCTGGCCCACCATTAGCCCTGTTTAAGCTATGAACCAGAGTGAAGCCTACCAGCCTGCTGTCATCTGGAGCCCCAGCCAGGGAAGCCTGATGGAAAACAGGCAGATTTGCTGTGCATGCACAAATCAGTTACCTCGAGCATGTGCTTGCATTGTACATTCTATAATCCTAGACCTACAGCTCATACTGCACAGATGCCTGCCCTGCATTTTCCAGTCCTTATTTCCAAGCTCATTCTGGGGTATCCTGTAAGTTTCATATCTTGCTCAAACTTGGATGGAAAAGAAATTCCCCTCCATTTATGCTTGTTTCTTGTACCAGGATGCAGGATTTCTACTAGCACAAAGTATTTGGCTACTGGTGTTTACAAGACAAGGGGAGAAAATGCTGCTGTGGCATAAAAATTCCATAGTCTTCCTTCCAAACATCTGAAAGCGACTGTGACCTTGGAGTTACAAGGTCTAGCATGTGCCTCTGACACCTTCTTCCAGCAGTTTTTGCTATCATTTACCCCAAAATGACAGATGGAATGTGATTACAAGCATCATAAGTTTGATTTCAGCCCCCCATTAGTTTTAGTGACTCTACTAAAACTGCTTCAGATACAAGAGTGGGTGGTGCAACATGTCCACACTATTAACAGCAGCAAAAATTCAGTCACATATATGTTTTCCTAATAAATATAACAGAATTCACTGAAGAAGGGCAAGATCATTGAATAGACATTTTCTGCAAACCTACAGAAGTGAATGTTTAACTCGGCTTTTTGTTTTAACACAAGTTATTTACCAAATCAGAAAGGATTTTTTTTGTTTTTTACATTAAGACTCCCATTTACATTGGGACTCCTCATTTTGAATGAGCAAAGACTTACACTGTTTGTTGCAATATGATCACCTTGGATTACATTCCTAAGCAATGCAGAGTGAGAAGAACCTCAGAGTTGAGCAACACCCTCTTGTTAGGATATCAATTTTTTGTCTTGCTTACTCTTGTTTCAGACACCTTTCTCATGATCTTTTGTCGATACTGCTACCACAAAAACATAGGGACTTTAGTTGTAACCCCTTACCATATTATTCCAGAGAGCCATGGCCATCTCAGCATAGCCTCTTACACTGAAATGAAAGCAGTCTGCAGCAAAGAAACTCATATCTGGCTGGCTGGTCTGCAATAAAAGCAAAAAATGATTTCTCAGCAAAATTCAATCTTTGAGATCTGACATATTTTATCTAATAATGTACTGTACTTGATATACCCATGTCACAATTTTGGTATCTTCCTAAAGGCAATATGCTCATGTTTTCACACTGGAAATAAACTTAGGTCCTCCTAAAGATGGACTGATTACTGCACCTTGAGACCTTCTGTGTAATGCAGCCTGCTCAACTTCACACAAAAATTTTCATAACAAAACTAAACCTATCATTAAGCCAACATTCACAGCTGTTACATGGACCCTGCGATTGACCCACATTCCATTTTGTGCAGAACTGATAGAAAAGTGCTTATTATTGCTTTTTAAACTTCTGTGACTCTGACTTACAGCCTTTCAAGTGTTGAAATTTCTGATGTATTTCAGATAACAATAAAAATGGTGGGCTTATCCAACTGTGGCAAATGTCCCTCTTAGGGGGAATTTGCCTCTTCACTACCTGTATGGTGACCATCGGTCGACCTTGTAGGCTGACAGGGAAAAAAAATTGGGGATGGTATGAAAAAAGGATCCGTACTATGCAAAACTGGATTGTTTTGACGAGGATTCACGCTGGATATTTGTATCCTTAACTACACAGCCTACATAATGTTAAGGCTGGAGAAAAGAAAGAGAATCAGTGTTTGGTTTCAAAGGCTGCTTCCTGTTTCTATGCTAGGATGAGTCAGAGATTCAAGTGTTGGTCTCCATTTGAAGAAAACCTGAACACATTCCATAACCTAAATCGGGAAACTGTGGTGAATGCTAACCAACCTCCTCAACAAGGAAAGCAACAAGCAGTTTAGAGGAAGTCAGAGGGTGCCTAGTTAATGGGTGCACACTAGGAATGTTTCCTAAAGCCATTTCGATTCACAGGCAGCACTGTGAATCTTCTTGCCCTCTCTCACTCTTACCACAGATTCCACACCGTGCCAGTAGACTGTGCAAAGAAAACACATGAACGGCATGTGGCATGGATCTTACTGGCTTAAGAGAAATCCAGATCCTGGCCCTTACATAATGGGAAAGCAAACCAGGACTCACACTATCCAGGGGCACCAAGGTGTTCCGGAAAAATGGCTGGATGACCACAGCAAAGTCCTCCCTCTGGTCGTACCGACCGCTGTTGACCAGCTGCAAGGCTCCAGCCTGCACGTGGTGTAATTATGAAAACAGAAGAGTTACTTGCAGAGCTCATCTAACATTTGTCAGCTATCAGCAACATGCAGATTACACATCTTGCAGTGTAGGAAGCCGTAAATTGTTAGTGTAAATGCAACTAAATGTTATAAAGCAGTCAAGAAAATGGCTAAGGAAATAATTTGGTTTGTGAAGAGATTTTCATGAAGAAAATGCACAGAAGCTGGATTATTTCAAACAAAAAAAAAAAGTGAAAAATATCAAGTTGCTTAATTAAAAAAAAAAAAAAAAAAAGCAGTTCAAACTTTACTTATAGAAACCAAAACTACACAATTGCAATGAGTTTGCAGAAAGTTATAAAAAAAAGGAACCAGGCTAACATTTTCAGAAGTGACAGATGAGTCCAAAATGCCAACTTGAGGCTAAAGCACACTTGATTTTTCAGAAAGGTGTGCTTGAATTAAAATAGTACTTAAACATTGAAAAACTACCTGCCACTTTCAAAAATTATGGTTACAGGCGTTTATACAAATAAAAAACCCCATCTCTTTGTAAATTGCCATCTAATGAGTATAAATGCCAATGCTCCTGGTCATATCTCAAAACATTCTTAATCCCTTTTCCTTAGTTCAGGAAAATGACCCCTCTAGTAGGCTCATACAATCATTACCCCGGGTGAATTTCTTGAGCTTTGTCAGATTCATTGGACAACAGCCACTGCCAGAGCCAGAACGGAGAACATAATGTGATCTGATACAGTGATTCCTGTATTCATAAGAACATCGATGGAAAAAGCTTCTGCTCCAATAGCTATTTATAGCCTCTGTTAATTTTGAGTGAATCTTATGCCTGAGGCTATGAAAAGTTACTCTCAAATAGCAAGCTGGCCCATGGCTGGTTTAGCTAATTTCTTCTGCTAAGAGTAACCACAAAACTGTTGATGCAAGTTCATTTGTCACTCTTGCAGTGACATGTTAATTCATGTGAGCTACTCATTGGACTCATAACAGACAAACACATATCAACAAAGCAGCCATCATTACTAAATCCTTTTCGGCTGTTGAAACAGCAGCTGGAAACAGAACTGGTCTCCATCTGCATCCAGCTCAGAACTGAGGTCAAATCACAAGGCAGTGTGGAAAGACACTCACTGCTACTAACTGGTGAGCTGGGTAGGGTTTTGATTAGGCTGTAGCCAAGCTGTTTTCCAGTTATCCCTCTCTGTACTGCTGAGGATATGCATGACAGGAAGGGCAGTGAGGGAAACAATATAAAGAGACACAAGAGAATCAATGCATTACCTGAAAATCTCTGTTAACTCTCTTAATTTCTTGTAATTCAGAAGAATTTTCCTCTGGGTTTAAGAAACATGGGCATGCTTTCCTTCAATGAAAGAAACACTAGAATTAAAAGCCATTCTAGAATAGTCTATTCACAGTTCTTTGGCACTGTGTGTCTGCTTCAGGAAACCCAGGATAGGTGCTCAGAACTCACATGCAGAAGGGAGAACCACCTCGCTGGCTTAGGAATGGACAGATACTTCAGAAAAGAAAAATATCTTCTGACTTACTTTTCAAAATGAACACCTACCACAGACAGAAAGAGCTGCCAGATGCACAACTCTTGAGTCAAACACAAAGAAGTGTTTAGTATGCCACACACTAGCAGGAAATCACATGCGTTAGAATAACAAGAAAACCCCCTGTGAATGGGCTTACAGCAAAGTTTCAGACATCTGAGAGTTTAAAGTTAGAAAAGACAAATTTTTCATGTAGTCTGAGTCCTTGCACCACTCTGTTTTATTATGTTGCCTTCATAACAAGAGGTAATAACATGTGCTTCACTGAAATTCATCTTCTAAGAATGTGCTTGGAATGAATATGAAGACATTGAGCAAGATCATCAATTCATTATTTTCCTTTCCAGTGTGCTCCTGTAGTTACTCACTTGTATTTTTAAAAATCTGTGCCTAACTTAATTTGAATTAATTTGGCATTACCTTCCAACTACTGGTCTTTGTCATACCTTTCTCTGCAAGACTAAAAAGCCTTTTCATGTCCATTCTGATGCCTCTAAAGACACTGCTGCTTTCTAAAACAAGTCTGTCTGCCTTCTTTGAGTTAAGATTTTGGTCTCCTTCCTTAGGTGCAAGGAGCAGCTCCTGGCTGTGCTCTGCTGCCTACAGCCCAGTCTGCACCAGAGGTAACACAGCACTGGACACAAAGAGAGGAATCGGGGATGTCAGCCTATGCTGCTGAACAGCAGATGGCTGGGCAAAAAAGCATTCAAAGTTCAGCACTACAGCAATCATATGTTGCCTTGAGCTGCCTTACAGCTGAAAAGTGAGAACTCTGCTATCTACAGGTGCATGCTTTTCAGCTGAACTATTACAAGAAGTAATAGAAAGTTGATAGGAACTAGTGCATCAGGTAAAGGCAGCAATGCAAGTAGCTTGGAAAGCTCAGTGTGGATATTCTCCTGCAGAAATTGGGACTGAGCCAAAAAAATATCACTTTATAGGCAAAGAGCTGTTTTGCTCACTTACTTTGCTGTCAAAGCACACTCTGAAGAGCTTGCTGTGATTTGACGCAGTCCAGAGAACTCGAGCATCTCCACCATGTTGATAAAGACTCTTGGGAGCTGCGAGGATTATAATAACCAGACATACAGACATGTTACAAATAACAGAACATGATACCACTACAAAGAGCAAGAAGTGCCATCCGGAGGTCAGGGAGTCAGTGCAAACTGCACTGGCTGCAGCCAATGGCATGTGCAAGGGTGATGTGTAAAAGGAGGGGGAGGGAGACATACGGTGGACGTCAGCCAAAAAAAATCCAGCAGCTAGTACAAACTAGCTGAAATGCTGCTTTACTCCCTGGGACATTTCCATTTGCTCTAGGGTAAATGAAACTGTTCATGGTTGATTTAGCCATGAAAACTGGCTGTAGGGTCATGGTATGTTTGGTCCACAGCAAAAATATTGTCAGACAGAGTTTTTCTGAAACTGCAGCCCTCTTTCTCAGGGCATTAGCTAGTACAGTCACAGAAATGCAGCACTGACGAACAGTCTGACTCCAGCTATTTGAAAGATGACCTTGTATGAAACATAATCACTGACAGTCCATCAGAGGTGAGGAAAACATCAGTGTACTTGCCAGGAACATAGCTTGCTAGGGTATCTTAAAAGCTTACCTCCTTATAGAAAATATCCAGAGTGTCCTGAAGGTGCTTTACATACTTTTGCACTGAATAGGTTTCCTGTTTAAAAAAAAAATTGAGTCAGTCATTTTCAGGAACCAAAAAGAGGATATACCAACTTGATGCTTCTTTTTCTTTTGTTGGCAGATATATTTCCAGATCAAGAAGCTTACTGGCACATGTACAAGGCACATAACAAGAGGTTATATAGTGCTTGTGGTTTTATGCCATTAATATATTCCTTTAATCTCTGTAGAAAATCCTGAGGTGTCTTTGCAGAGCCTTTCCCTGATAATGACTATATTGATCATATTTTTTTATTTTGGGTTGTATTTTATTGGACCCAGAGCAGCCTGGTTTGCCTTATGAACAGAACAATAGCTTTTTTTTCCAAGCTGCACATCTGGAGAAACTGATATGAAGGCAGTCAGACCCCACAAAGCCCATAAGCAAAACAACTTTGTCACTGTAGTTATAGAGGTGTAGCTGTGGGGACAAAGGCTCCAGGCAGCAGCCTGTAAAGGAAAGAACAAAACAGAAAAGAATCCCTGGTCATTTCAACAAGCTGGGGTACAGACCCCCAGTCTGTGCCACACAAACAGTTTCAGAGGGGATGATCACTGACAGCTAAAGAAAATACATGATTTTCACTATAAACTGATGTTCTTATTTTGGGTGTCATTCTGAAGCAAGAATGGGGCATCCTCAGTAATTATTGTGTGGAGATGATTTCCAGAAGACTTCACTTGTGTCCCCTAACATGCCTGAGACACCACACTGATTACTTTGTCCAGTTAAGCAGGAAGAGCTCTTCAGCTTAATCTTTGGCTTTTGTTCAATATTAACAGGTTCCTAGTACTTAAATAATGCATTTCTCCAGAGCTGCAGTGCCCCTGTATTAAAAGTGTGCACTTGTTTCTGATACAATACAGATGAAAGGGGAAGGACTTCCAAGTGCCTTTTAAACAAAGAGGAACTTTGGCTCCCTGAGAAAGAGAAAGGCTATGTTTCCAGGGCTGATCACCTGCCAAATGCCTGGATGAGCATGCCTAATTCAGAGATACAAACCTTGTCCAAGCAGTACTGGCATAGGTCACTGCCTCCAACAAGGATGGTAATCAGCTTCCAGTCTTCCTTGAAGTTAATTTTCTAGTGGCACATAAAATAAACAGATCGCAGCATTCATTGCTTAGGCATGCAGAGGTAACATTCACAAATGGGGCTAAATGGGGCACAGACAGTAGGGCAGAACAAAGAAGGTACGCTGAATTAAGCTGGCAAAAGAAAAGCATCTCTCCAGGGGGAAAATCTGAACTGTTTGCTAGTCTACTGCAATTCACCTTGGCTTCTGTAAGGAAATTCCCTTCAGCAGACAAGCTCTGTCAGGGTAACCAAGCACGGAAATGTGTCTGGGGCAGCAAGCATCCCTAAGTGAATGTCAGCTTCAAAACAGAGATGGACAGGAGAGATTTGCCAGCCGTGGCTGCACACTGCAGGCAGTGTGGGGATAAAGCCCTGTGGGAGTGGAGGCTGGAATGACTCATGTAGCTGTGGAACTGGAGCTGCTGGGGATCCCTGCCAGCTGGGCAAGAATTACCCCGTGGCCAGGAGGGGCAAGGGGTGCCCCAGGGAATAGACAGCTGGATTAAAATAGAAGAGTCCAGGAGGCTGGTGACTTCACTGAGCTCATATAAGGGCAGCTGCAGCATCCACGTCACCACAAGCTAACAATAGGCGCTGCTGAGAGCTGGATCTCATCAAAACATTTTGTAACATTCAGTACAAAGAAAGGAATCAAAGGCAACTATTTTTAGTGTAGTGCATTTACATAACAAACATCTGCAAAAGGATCCCACAAATAGAGGGAGGTCCTGGGAATCACCCACAGGTCTGAATTCTCCTCTTTAACCAGCAATTTGCTCAGAAAGACTTTCATGAAGAGGGAATGTTATGGCAGGGACACACCCCTCTCCCTTTTTTAAAAATATGCATTAAAAACTGTGAATAAAACAAAGCACGACAGCCTCTCCTCTTCTAATCTATTGAAAAGCCATGCCAGCTCCCTTCACTCTGCCAAACAATTGGCAATACAGAGTAACTGACAGTGGGGTGAGCATACAGCATCCATCAAGAGTTCTGGCATGGAGAGCCACATGCTTTGACAAATCCTGCTTATTCAGTGCCTTCCTTTCCCATTCAGTCTGAGCCAAGGAGCACCAGGCACTCCCATTCCCTTAGAGGGAATGCTCTCCCTCAACCAACAGCTCACACTCAGACAGTCATCCACTCAAATTCAGACAACACTCAGAGGAGGGCAGCCTTTGGTTTCTCAGATTTCTTCCCCTCCCAGCTTTTGATGCCCTTTGTAGCCCTCAGTGGAGTTGGCACAGCAGACTGGTTCACAATGCTACATCTCCTACTAATTCTCTAAAAGATTATGGTGTGACAGACATTAATCCATTCCTGAGGTTTCTGGTCACCGATTAATTATTTGCCTGCTAAAAAAAACATACTTTGAGAGGGCTTTCTCTCCTGCAAAGACTTCAGTAGTCCTCTTCCCAGTATTGTGGATATTGTGATTCATGTTGGTCTGCATGTACCTGCTTCAGCAATTTTACACTCAGCCTTTATGACCTTCACTTTGAAGGTTGCTGCTCAATAGAGCAATTCTGTAATCTCCTCAGAGCCTTCAGATTTCTCCTCTTCCTCACTACCATCCTTACATCTCCTGGCTGCACTGCACCCTACATTGGGATAATTCATCTGGCGCATTCATCTTGGAAAGCACAGCAGAGACAAGGACTTTTCTTTCATCACTAAAGCACTCTTCATAACTCAAGCATCCCATTAATTACAATCATCTCCCAGAGACCACGGCAGCACCGAGGTGTGGCCCAAATCCCACTTACTGAGCTGCTTCTCATCAGCTCCACCAATGCACGTGCTTGGGCTGGCATATCACTAGGAGAGAGAACAGAAGATGTTAGATGTGTTCTCTAAAAGCACGTCACCTTCTTGAACCCCATTCCTCATTTCAGGGGATCTGAGGATCAGCAGAAATCAGTATAAGGAAAGTGATGCCTCAACAGGCTGAGCAAACACTGAAGGACCAAGTTGCACAAATAAATAATCTGATCTGAAAAGGCTTCAGCTGGGATGGCTGCCAAGTGGCAGGCAACTGGAATGAGTTCTTCCCATCTCAGAGTTGGCCACAGTGCATTTTGTTTGGGAAAAAACACTAATGCCCAGATGCACAGAGACGTTGAGTTGCATAACTTGCTTCAAAAATCTAGTGGGAGAGTTAGGTGCTGACACAGAAGCTGGGCACCTAACCAGCCTTCCTGATCCGGCCTTAAATTCCTACAGCTTGTCTTATGGCTGGAAAAGAGTGCTTACATTGTGGGACTGCCAGGCTCAAGAGTCCCAGTCCAGCTCTGGACAGGATGCAACATCCACGGGCCAAAGCACAAACCATGCTGAGACACCAGCTGGAAATGAGCTCCTGATATGCTAGAAAAAGACTGTGCTTGAGCTAATAAGCCCTGCCTCTCTCCAGCAACTACACAAATGCAGTTACATTATTTGGATTCCTAGAACCATATTGATCACACTGAGTCAGCTCTGCTCAGGGAACCTATGAAATATTTAGTAGCTATACAGGCTTTGATAGTATCCTAAATTTCTCTTGCAGCAGACTTAATGGTTGTTAAAGGCATCACAAAAGCTTTGGAAACAAATTCTGTGAGTATTCATGAAGCAGGCACAGTGTAAGCCACACAAATTCTTGCATGTTTTGGTTGTTAACAAACTAGTAGATTTTTTTTTCTTCAGCAGGAGAAAGGAGATATTTCCCTGCTGCTTCTTTTTTTTTTTTTTCCTTTACACTGTAAATAGGGATAATTTTTAATGTCATTAGGGTTGCAGTAGACTTCTATTTGTTATTTTCAGGAATGTTCTCAAGAAATCAAGGAATAAAAGAGATGTTCATGTATCTTTTCCTCATTACAGATATTTCCTGACAGTGAATTAGGGACCTGTACAGTGAAGATTGGGCAGAAAAAGGTACTGGTTGAATTACAAGCATAACTAAGGCATTGTCTCAAAAATTATGGGCAGAAATCTAATAAAGAAAGGAAGCTTGTGTCTAATTTAGAAAACGACAACAAATAAATCCCCCAAATACTGAACTGAATTTAAAAAATAAAACCCTGAAACTCACAATTAAAAACATCAGATCATGTAAACATGCTGAGTACTAGCAGGTCATCAGCATCTTCAACCCTGACACGCATCACAAAGGTAACCTGCCAGTCCATCACTTCTCACTCCTTTGCCTTTCTCATTTTGCACTGTCCTTACCCGGCTGTGGCATTTCTCTCTGCAACATTGAATCCAGCTGTTTCCTTAGAACTGCCAGTGGAGAAGCCAAAGAGGTTCGGATTGAATTTCTTCAAAATGTCTTAAAAAGAAAAATCACAGTGTTTAACCATTCATGGTACAACCAGCAGCGTTGCCTCCCTGTAGAAGCAGAAGCCAATTGAGTGGTGAGAATATGGACCTATGTTTTCCCCCCATTCACTATGACTTTACAGGAGTTAGAGACACACCTGCTTTGAAGACTGTAGTTACCGTCCAAATTTCATCACTACAATTATTTCTCTCCAGGGGCCTGAGGAGTCAGGGCCTGGTGGCCCAGGAGATGCATAGGTGGATCTTGGGCAAACCACCATTCTGGAATTAAGGTGTTAGAGTATTCATGGTTGCTTTCTTTCATGGACCAGAGCAGATGCCCTGAATATGGCCCTCTACCTCACTCCTCCAATTAAATAATAATACTTGTGGCAGAGGAGTGAATTTTTTTTCATTTTTCTAGATTTCACTGAAACTTTCAGTAGGGAAGCATGATGTCTGAAGACTGTACTACTGTGTCTGTAGTGCTGTCTAAAACCTCTTTACAGAATCTCATTTATATTGCATAAATGAATTGCACCTTCTATTTTTCTTCAAACACAGTGATATGCCTGGTACAAGGCAAAGCACATGAGATTTTAATGTTAACAATATCAGGTATTGTCAAACTGCTCCACAGCATGGATCACATACAAATAGAGTAGACATTGTAAACCAAGTGCCTTCCAATTTATTGTTACATTGACCACTTATTGGTTTCTATGGCAACTACAGGCCCAGTTACACAGAACACTAGGGCAAAAATTTATAGTACTTCTAGATTTTATTTTCCACTGCTATGTAGTGGAAGGTGCTATGCATCAGGAAGGACCACAGCTTTGTCAACAATCCTGGCTAGATGGACTACTAATTGTTTCATAACCTTTCATTTGTCCACAGACATTACAGTCAGTCACTAGAAAGCACAAAACAAAATAAGGGAGGAGCAGGTCTGCCATGAACTTCTGTTACCTTCAGCACATTTTTTCCCAATTCTTTTGGTGAAAAGGATGATACAATCACATGCAGGTCCTGTGATGTGGAGGAGCTGAATCAACTTTACAGCTAATCATATCAGCCTGGATTTCAGCTCTCACTCACATCCACAGCAGATGGATATCCCCACTGTTTTCAAGGAAAGAATGACCATTTCCAGATGTTTCCTAGCATCCACTTAAACGACTTTCTGTGTAATACCCAACTTATGCTTTTTTGGGATACTCACTGGGTAAAGTAGCCTGGATCTCCAGGGTCTCATCACCTCCAATACTACAAAGGGAAAGAACAAAATCACCCAGTAGGGTTAATCCTGCAGCCATCTGTCTTATTGTCACCCTGCGTTGCAGCAGCCCAAGAAGGAAAAAACATCCTCCCCCCCAAATACTAGTTTCAAACAGGATTAAGGAGCTAAACCACAGGAATTCAGGGAAAGTGGTGAAAGAATAACTCTCATTAAATAAAGCAGGACAGCACTAAGATAGAAGCTATGCCTTCAGGCTGGGAACAGACCATATTGGGAGAACTGATTTTTCATATGGACATGGTGGGATACCTATCACAGAAAGGCATATTTCCTCACTAAAGTTGCTCCACATTACCTTGTTGAAACTACATTTGTGTGCAGATATGCATAGGAGAGACCACATTAAATATTCATTAACTACTTATTTGCAATTCTGCAATGCTGATTACATAGAGCCT
Source organism: Certhia americana (assembly GCA_018697195.1). NCBI lineage: Eukaryota > Metazoa > Chordata > Aves > Passeriformes > Certhiidae > Certhia > Certhia americana. Next base: position 84,515,340 of record CM031859.1, on the reverse strand, counting down.
CTGCCTCTACCATTCAAAACTTGTCTGTGCACAGAGCCAATACACTCTTACACCACTTGCGGCAGCTCCTCCTGAAAATTTCCATGCCTGCAGACAGACGCAAAGGGATGCAGAAAGAGCAAAGAGAACAATATATACATGCACACACTTATCAACCATACATCTGCCCATCTGGAGCAGGCAGTTTCCTTCCACTTTAGCATGCATATTGAGCTTCACACCCTCTGATGTTCATTGTTTGCCCACTTTGCAATAGCAAAGGTGTTTGGAACACCTCCACTGAGTATATATATGCAGCGCTCTTGCCATGTTCATGCCAATCCACACTCACTCAGGCCTTCTAGCATTAGACACTGCAGTGGATAATCACACCAACATTTTGAATAAGCTCCAGAGAGACTAGCAAAAAGATAAAAGGTACTGTTACACAGGACCGTACTTGTAGCAATAAGGTTGTGTTAACACACATACACACACAAAAAGAAAAAAAGAAGCAAGAAAAAGCCCACAAAACCAAACATAACCCACCCACCCCAACACCACCCCTCCCCCACAGGAATCACTCCTTTTCTCTTCTAGTCCTGACTTCTCCAATCCTTACCATGCAATACTTGCTGTCAGCATCCTTCCCTTGAATTTACATATACAAAGAAGTAACTACACAGCCAGGTGACCCACACGTTTAACTGTGTGGACAACAGCAGAGAAAAAAATTGCATTTTCACTTACCTCCAGGAAAGTCCCTTCCAGTCTGTTTGTAGGTCTGGTACTTTGGCTCCTACTGCAGTCTGGAAAAGATGGAAATCACAATTTATAAAATACTAAAAGAAAAAAAAAAGCCCTATGAATTTAGGTAAGATAGAAATCATGTTTTGAAAGTGCTGAAGCATTCTGGTAACATTACTTTTCATCTAGCCAAGCTTTTGCAATATCCCAGTTTTAGCATAAGTGGTCTGTGTCCTTATTCATCACCACACACTGGCCTGTGGGCAGCCCTGCGTCTCCCATACTTCGATTTTCTGTGCTTCTCCTCATACGCAAAAGGAACTAATCTAGATAGTAAAACATGGAGCATTAGAAGATATATAATCCAGCCACAGAACATCAGATTGGATGGGCAAGGACGTAAGATTTTAAAGCTGCTACTCATACTGTTTTAGCAACCCAGTGGGACCCAGATTAACATCAACAGCTATGTATTTGTTTGGATTTTTTTCTGATGGAAAATGCTTCATCCTGGCATTTCCCGAAGAAAGATGATTTTGAGAAACTTAACAATCCAGGAATAAAGCCCCAAACACTGATGAAAAATCCCCATCCAGTTTTAGCTGCACATAAATCAGAGGAGCTGCTTTTTAATCTGCCAAGAAAACAAATCTCTGGTGTACAATACATTTTTCCTCTCCTAGATCCAGTCTGCTACTCAACACACAGACTTGATGAGGTGTAGACGGGATTTTTTTTTTGCCAGTATAGATAAGCATGTAGGTGTGTCTATTGCTTTTACTGTGCATTGGTGCTAAAGAAGTCAGACAGATGAATTCTAACCAGTGACATGACTAAATTGTTCAATGTTTCATTAATCTCCAACTGTATCTAGATTGTGACAGCCTTTCTTCCTGCACTGTGAACTGTCATATTCTTCAAAATTAAATAAATACATAAAGCCATCAGAACAAAGACCTCTGTGCTGAATTTGAGTAGCTCACAGGATGGGGACAGACCTCTAGCAAGGTCAGCACCCTGACTCGCATTTATGGCGGCAAACGTGAGAAGGGGTTCTTCCACTTTACAGTTTTTTAGTGATCTCACATAATTTTGTATTCTTCAAAAAGCCATGGCACCAATTCAGCCACAAACACTGACTGCAGTCAGGGATCTTGTGAGGAGTACCAGGAGGACAATCCATGCCTTGGTGGATTTGCTGCTGCAATCCCCCTGCGCCAGGAATGGTTACACTGTAAGAAGCAGGTGTGGCTGCAGTGGGAGGTGTGAGTATGTGTACACATGTGGGAAATACTCTGCCAGTTTTCCTGGCCCCCAAAATAAACCACTTAATAAAACCCATAAACACACCTTGCTGTGACAGTGGCAACTGGTAAGAACTGCATAAATAATGGCATTATGAGAACCTGCCTTGCTCAGTTCTTGAGACAGAGACTACAAGCTACATAATCTGGCCCCTATGACTAGGGCTTTCTGAGATATTTCATATATTAAAAGAACTAATATTTTTAAAGTAAGAGATATGTGCTAATGCACATACCTAGCATTTGATGTGGGGAAGGAAATAAAGCAATTAATTTTAAGAGTCATGACAATGGATAGGAGGGATTTTTTGCAATGCTTTACTGATTTCTCCTAAGAAAAGCTCAAAGCTTTGCAGCAGGGGCAAAGCCAGGATTACATCAGGTCAAGCAAAATCAGTTTCAGAGCTAATGAGAAGGTGCATGATGCATAATGAAGACATGCACACCTGCCTGTAAGATAAGCCTCATCATTTAAGAACTTCAGACCCTTCAAGGTCCTCTGAATTCAACAGGAACAGAAGCTGCTAGAAGGAGCTCTGGTTTAGGTCAGGAGTTAAAATTCATGGGAAGTGTTGACGCAAGTGTTTGCTTTCATCCCATGCCAGAATAATTCTGCAGGGCTGTGTAATTCAGGAACTTTTTCTCAGAAAACTTCAGTGAAAGCAGATCTGCAGTATTCCCTGCTACTCTTTTCTGGGCCTTTTTTGGTTTTTTTTTTTCTTTTGGTGCCTACTTTTTGTTTTAAATGTCCATTTCTTAGTACCTGAAATACATCAGAGCTTTGACTGGAAGACATCTAACCCAGGAAGCAAAATCTGAAAGCGAAACTCTCAAATACAGAAGTATCAGAATTATCTCAAGCAGGAAGCACTTCATTTTGCACTCAATTATTTCCATGTGAGTTTTCCACAAAATGTCTTCTTGCATCAAAAATATCAACTGCTTTCGTTTCTTTTTTTTTTCCATGTCAGAAGAGACTATTCCTATAAGACCACCACTTTCCTTTTCAAAATTACTTAAATAAACAGTATGCAACAGAGAATGAGATCCCACTTCTGTCCTGGCCTTAACTATTCATTACTGGATTACACAGTTGCCAGTGTCACTCCTATCCCTTCAGTCTATTTCTTTGCAAAGGCAACCAGGTAGATGAGTTTTGCTTTGCCAAGCCAAAGCAATTTGCTTTCTATGTGATGATGCCCGACGTGACAACATCTGGGTAGAAATTGAGTGCCCTTCTCATTCCAAACGTGGGAATACAGCAACACTCACAGTCAGGGAATCTCCAAGTGCTCCTATGACTTTGATGTCAGCAGGCCGTAGCTCATGCACTAAAAGGCAGTAGGAGAATAAAAGCAGGATTACTGACAACTGACAAAATACTGTTTCACAGAATAAATATGCAAGTCTTAGGTTCCAATCTGATGGCATTTTTGCAGACTATTAAGGTAGATAAAGCCTCGGGTTCTGTGTGTCACCCAGGCAAAATGCATCACTTCTCGCCTTTGCTTGCAACAGCGTATTACACTAAAGTGGAAAGAAATGGAACTTAAAACAGCTTAGGTAAAAAAATGAAAACAGACTTGATATGTTTACAGATGCATACATTCAATCTCTTTTAAATGGCTTCCAGGTCTGGGTCATAGATCAATATTTCCTACTAAAAATCTCCAAGTAAAATCTTCAAACTAAAAACACAGCACTTGCACTGCACTGCTTATCACAGCACATTCCATCTTGCTAAGTCACTAACCCTCCTAGGCAATTTTAAACTGCCATGCTGATGTATGATGAATGATGTATATGATATATGCATACCATAAATGTGGTCACATTTATTCACAGAGACATACCTGCTGTCATGCAGAACTTGCTGTGAATGGCAAGACAGACTTCTTCCTTTGCTGCTAAATATATCAGCTTTTATTGTTTACTTTACTTTATTGTTTACTTTCATCTAGGAAGTGCAATTTCAACATCTTATGGTTTTTAGAAAGAAACAAAAGATGAATATTTTCCTATGTGTGATTTTAGGTTGGGAATCCTTTCTCACCTGATGTTGGGACACGACTAGATGGAGTATGACCAGGACATGACAGTTCACTGCCCCAATTCTGAAATGAGAAGTTAAAAAGTTGTTTCATCTTGTAGCTAAAAGATAATGTGGAATTCATATATGGTTTAGTTCTACAGTAAAAGGCAAAACCATGTTAAAACACAGATCCTAGTTTGGTCCCTATGTAGCTCAACAGTCTTTTACAACTCTTTGTGGAATACAATCCAAACAATAATTACTTCTAGTAACATTTTCTAATCAAAGCATAAAAGTTTTCCAAAGGCAAAACATTTCATCTTGAAATACTGCTTATGACAAAGTTCCATAAGGATGGTTATTTTTTCCCTCTCCACTGCCTAGAAATTTTGTCCATGACCTAAAAGGCAGGTTTGAAGTCTTGCTCAATCTCAAAAGATACCAGATGTAAAAGCAAATAAAAATCAACAATAAAATACCCTGCCAAGTTATCATATTATATTAATGCATTATATTATTAATGTATTATTATATTAGCTAGTGAAGGGTTTGAACATAAGTCCTGTGAGGAGCAGCTGATGGAACTGAGCTTGTTTGGTCTGGAGAAAAGGAGGCTCAGGGGTGACTTTATCACTCTGCCACTGTGTGAAAGGAGGTGTGATTAGGCACAATTCCATCTCTTCTCCAGGCAGCCAGTGAAGGAACAAAGGGAAATGGACTCAAGTTGCACCAGGGAAGGTCCAGGTTGGATATTAGAAAAAATTTCTTTGCTGAAAGAGTGGTCAAGCATTGGAACAACCTTATATATTCTATTATTATATTATCATTCCCCATGTACCTTGCCAGGAACCTATTCTTTCCCTAGAAGCTTTCAAAAATGGCTTGCTTTCACTGAATATAAAATTTGAAAAAGCTTCAAAGCCTTAATAGTTCCAGTAAAGAAAACTGTCAGGCTCTAAATAACTGTACTTTACCATACATTTTTAGGTGACATAATAGTGATGCATATTCCATCAATTGAAGATATTGTATCAAACACACATTGCAGAACACCTTAGTTCACCAGCAGAGAGAGCTGATGAATGTCTCCCCCTGCTTCTTGGTAAAAAGCAAACATATTAGCCAAGAAGGCAGCAAGGGAAAAACTAAAATTGTTACAGTGGTGTGCCCTTTCAAGAGCAATGACAGCTGTGCTCACTGATCAAAGCTAGAAGCAGGAGGTCAGGCTAGGGATGTCTGAGGTCCCTTCCAACTTCAATTATTCTGTGACTGCACAGTTCTACCAGAGTAAAACTACATGGACCAGTGGTCTTCAGAAAGCATGGTTGCTGTTAAAAGACATCATGACAAATTCATCTGTTCTTATAAAAAAATGTTGCAATAGGCTCCACTATCAACCACTAAAGTCTGGTTGCAGAGGCTAGAAAGGACAGATATTTTATTTTTACATGAGAAAATGTTGCTTTATCCTCTCTGCTTTCCTTTATCACTTCAAAAGCTGAGATTCAGTGGGAATCTAAGAATTACCTATTAAAAGTATAACTCTAGCTCTACAGATAAAAATCTTTCAGTCCTGCAAACTATGAGTTGCTAAGACAATAACTGCTGTTCTTTGTGATCTTCATGACACAAAGATTTTGATAATTGGGTTAGTCATGAGCACCCCCAGTATGTCCAACTAGCCCAGCCCACTTTGACTACCAAGTAAATAACTGCTCCATTTCTTCAAGTCCTACACAGAATATTTGTTTCTGCAGTTTATTTAACGTGCCTCATGACAGTTGCTCAGTCATGGTGGAAATTAAGTCCCTTTGAAAATGGGATTCCTACCACCTTGTATAGGGCCTCACATCCAGTATGTAAAGGTGACTGCCCTCTACAGGTTAAGTTTACTTGAGTGTAAGGAAGAACAGTACCTCCAGAGCAGAATATCTAAACTTTTCTCAGATTATTCGGGGGCCAGGATTCTAAGATAGCTTCTCCATACCGTGAGAAACTTGCTATCTGAATTAATTATACATTCTAGGTTACTTACTTTGGTTACAGTTTTGATACAATTGCACCAATAATTAATTTTGTTGGGCTTTTAGGAAAACATTTGTTTGCACAATGAAAAGTTCAATGCAAAGCAGAATTCTCTCTCCAAAAACTGGTAATAGTTTATGCAATCTATAAATTTAGGATGATGTATTAAGAGATGAGATGCAGCTTTGCATAGTTTGTCTAAAATGCAGCAGAAGCTGCAACAATTACCTCTATTGGCTCTCTAGTTGGCTCCACAGGTGTGTAGTTGCTATTCCTGTACGTTCCCAAGAAGGGACTATTCTGGAGAAAAAGGAAACAAAATAAGAGAAATAAGAGAAACTAGGCAATAAGCACATGGCACAAACCATAGCAAATGTTATCAAGGTATCATATAACCAAGAAAGTAATTGCCTAAACTATAAAATTGGAATCTGGGATTTGAAACCATGTGCCTTTCTCAAAATTTATAAAATTTGTGTTTAGTACCTTATGACAAAAATTACATATGCCAGATGCCGATTGCAGTTTAACATTTTCCTCTCCTAGCGTTCCAAATTAGACTTACTTAGATGTTTAGCCCTTTCAAAAGGCACTGATATAGAATCTAGACAAACATGGGCAGATCTTCTGTGTCAGCAGCAGGGAGATGGAAGATTGCTTACTGAACATTCTTCCCTCTAAGGGAGCTGTAGAAAATTCATTGTTATTTTTGTCCCCAACTAATGCCACATGCATTCAGAAAGACATGCACATCATACAGGCTAAAAAAATTCACCTGGAGCTCACTTACTTCAATCAAAAGAAAATCCAGTATCTGCATTAGGAAGTCTTAAAAAGCACTAAAATTAGAAGGCAGGCTTTTATTGTACTTAAGGTTGCCTCAAAACAAATTATTTTCCATGGCTACTGGCACTTCTATCAATGACCTTTTCATAGCATTTAGGCTTACCAAAGGTTTACAATTTCTGCAGAAAAAATGGCTATGTATCTTTTCAAGGAATATAAAACTTTTCTTTGCCTACTTCTGAAAAGCAACATCTTTGAATAAGAGTGAAGGAAGTGAAAGAAGTATAAAATCCACATTATTTGGCACTGAAGAAGTTGCTGAGTTCATTTAAGCTCCTTGGGAAGAATGCTGGGTAAATGAAGTAGGATCAATTTGAGCAAATCTGAGGAGTTCTGAAATATGCTGGTTAATAACTCCACAGATTTTCCTCATCTGACAGGATGGATACAATATGGATGAAAGACTCATGAGTAACTTGGATGCCTGTCTCCAGAACTAAGAGAACTCAGCTCCCTGATCTGTTCAGTTCTTTGGCCTTCTTGTTGAAACTGCTGAAGAATGGGAGCCAATTACTGCTGCCTGCAGCAGTCATTTTCACGTGCTGGTACCTAGCAACTGTCCTGCAAGTTCAGCAGCTTGTTTTGTAACTGCAGAAGTGGATTCCAAAGAGTCTGAAGTATCCTCTTATGGATCAGGCCAGGAAAACCAACCTGCCGCTAATCCAAGAGATGACAGATTCTGGGTTTTCAAAGCTGCTGTGGTGCCCAAACCTTATTGATTCTGGTAGGAAAGTTAATGCAGCATATTCTGTTGTTTGTGCTTGAGCTGCCTCTCTACTTCACAAACATCAAACACACAAATCAGCATGTTGTCTATCAGTATTCACAACACAGCAGAGTGGCCATGGGACAGCAGGTATATGAGAACACCTGCTCATTCAGAGGTAAAACAGACAGCAAAGCTTGAAGTTAACTTATTCCAGATATACCAAATCCCTGTTCTCTGCAGCAAGCACAAGCAATACGCATACAATACAAGCAACTCATGATAGCCAGCTTCTAAAATGTGGGTCTGTTTACCTGAGCTGGACAGCCAAGGACGATGTCAGCTGAGAAATCAAATGAGTCAGCTTTCTGGCCTACAGGCTGTAACTAGAAATAAAAACAAAAGAAACTATTTTTTAACCATGTCAGCTCATCTTAAATTTCTCTAACAATTCTAATTAAAAAAGCCTCCAACATAAATATACTTTTTAAATCTATATAAAGATACCTGTATTTACAGACCTAGATTTACAGCCAAGGCTGAAATGCATCTACTTCTCAGAAAGAACATGGCAACGGCAAAACAAAAGAGCAGCTCTAGAAAGAAGCTTAAAATGGGAAGTGGAAAGCTACAGTGGATCAGTTTAAACTCCTGGAGGATTTTGGCAGGCACATGAAGTACCTTGGAATTTTGCCAGAAGGCAAGGTCATAAACTTTCTTCTCTTGCATAAAAGACATTAAGAGTCCCTCAATTTTTTATAGCTAAGCTGCATGATGGCATCTCCAACAAAAGGTTGTTTATGTGTAGAAGATAATACCAAATCTAATTAGAGGTACTGCTTGATGATTGCAAGCAATCATGTCAGCTGTTAAAATATTACCCCAAAGTATATGGAAGTTACTATTCAGGATCCAAGATACTGCGTCTGACTGCTGGGTACTGCACTGCAATGCTAAGTAAAATGGATTTGCTTAAGCAATCTTTAGTGACTCATCTTTATTGAGCTTAACTCATTTCCAAAAGCAGTAAAACTGAACTGAATTAAAGCCACTTTAATTCCTAATGAGACATTAACAACACACGGATTTAAAACAAACTTCTAAGTAATCCATTTTAAATTGACAGATGCGGTTACAATTCTTTATTTGGTGGTTTCCCATAGCAGCCCATAGAAACATCATCCTTATTAAATGCTATCCTGCCTTGCATAAAAACAGATGAAGACGACTTGAAGGTGCTCAGCTGAAGTCACAAAATGACTGTGATCACACACTTGCAGCACCCCTCTCCTTATCAAACACTTCAAGAACCAAGAGATTCTAGGCAGAGGGCAGTGCCAAAACCAGAGGGTATTTAACTAGTTAAGGAGAGACAAACACAAGGTCCAGCGTTATTGAGGTCTTAATTGCAATGCTTATTACAGAAGTATTTTAATGGTAGTCAGATCTCGGTGAAGAACTCATTATATGCAGAGCCTGTCACCTTACCACAGAATTCCACAGAGCCCTGGCAAGCTGAGAATGGCCTTTCTGGCTCGGATGGAAGCAATCAGGTGCAAAGTAGGAGACATCTGGATTCCCGTCCTACAAATAAAAGCATAAAGGACATCAGAGTGTAGCAGAATCCCCACACTTCCAATTTGGAGCTGCTGAGGCCAAATTAGAACCAGTAAAGAGAAATTCATGTTACTTGTTCTCCCTGCTCCGTTGCAGAAAGGCTCCTGATTATCTGGCAATACAAACTGTACTTCAGCAGACCCATGAAGTACCAGAAACACTTAGCTAGAGATGATTATGTGCCTCCATGGGCAGATCCATCCAGGAGCGGCAAACCCACCATTTTCAATTACGGGTACAGTTCCTCTTCAGGTTCTGCAATAAGGATGAGTTCCTCTCTCTGGTTCCAGTTGTCATTAGAACTAGAACCACAGGCAACATTATGCTCTGAAGTACCTTCTGCACAGCTGTGAGTTTTGAAAGGCTCAAGAAGCAAGTAACTGTTTGATGGAAGGCAGCCAGGCTGACCAAGCACACCAGAGCAGTCTCCTTTCTGAACAAAGCTGTACTTTATTACAGGGTTAATATAGGTACTAGAGGATCTGAAGGAAATGGAGTTTGGAAATTTAAGTATCTTGTCTGTCACATGAATACTGAGATTAAGGTCACAAATGACTGAAAAAACATTTTTTTCTTCAGAGCAGTTTGTCCTCAAATCTTAAGCAGGGTTTTTTTCAGTGTGGTTGGGCTTGCTTTTTAAAGGACTACTACCAAAATTTGCATCATATCTTTTGCCATGTTTAGAGACAGAGTTTTCAGTTCAGGAACATCTGATTGTTGTGTGAGATAAGAAATTAAAAGAGTATTCTGAAATTTTTAAAATCTGAACTAATGCTTGTGAGACTACAAAAAAAAAAATGTTCAGAAATATTTTGCTTCTTCTGTTTTTATTTCTGTGCTCCCTACCCTCAGTACCAAAATCCCTAGGGAAGACTTTTCATGGGCACCAGCTTCACTCACAAACAAACAAAACAAAAGGCCTGTGAAGCTTTCAGCCAGTTTTCCAAATTCATCCATAGCAGCATCTTGACTTTCCAAACTTTCACCAGCTATTGGGAATATTTTCAGAATCAGTCCAGTTCAATTGTGCCAGAGAAATCCCTGCTCAATATTTTGTTCCATGCTCTCTTAGCCCCAGGTACATATGAAAATAGTTTCAGCTTTAGGGAAAGCTTGAGTTTTTCCTAGATTTACAGCTTATTGGAACTTGCCATTCAAGGAACTGAAATATACATCAACATATACATATGAACTACACAAAACTACTTCCACAAGACCATAGGTAAATCTCCCTTTCTGTCAGACACAAAAAAATCAGTTACGTGGCATGAAGGGGAGCTGATGTCATAGTCTTCACTGAGCAATACAGCTATGTTGCTTTAAGAAGTGTAACCTAATAACTTGGTCTTTTATTAATCATATTGTATTTTCAGAAAGAAAAATATTTATATTCTTTAAATAACATACACAAACAAACCTCTTAAATCAGGTTTTGACTCATTTTCCAAAACAGTAATTGATATTTGACAGAATAATATGTAAAACTAAAAACTACTCACTATATGAAGAAAACTGTTGTACTATACCAAAAAGCAGCAACTCCTCATAAGAAAAGCACAGAACAAAGTGAAACTATTTTGAATGTAGTCTTTATAGGTCAGATACTCATTCTTAGTCTTTCAAATGCAGAAATCACTTTTAGATCATACCTGATCAAGAGAAGTCTCCAGATTTTGGAGGAAAGGCTGGATGACCACTGTGAAGTTTTCATGAGTGTCATATCTGCCAGACTCTATCAGTCTCTGAATGCCAAGCTGCAAGAAACAAAAAACTACCAGCAATACTTCAACAAAATCTCTGCATCATAACTATTTTCTTTGGTTTGGGTTTTCTGAAAGCATTGGAATCAAAAGGAAGTTTTACTTGTGAACTTAAATAGGCGCAGACATTGGCAAAAGAGGGCCAAGATGCTGCAAAGTGGCTGAGAAGACTGGAACACAATACTGAAACTGATTGTCAGGGACAGCATTTTGGTGACTAAATGCCCACCAATTAACCTCCACTAGGAAACATAATTTTTCTGAAGACCTCCGCTGCTTGTTTTAGTCACATGGTATGTTTGGATAGCATCAAATGAGCTCCTGTTTGGGTAAAATACAGACATGATAACTTGCTTGGTAATCAAAAGCTCATCTCTACTGGAAATAAAGTATCTGCACCACTCTTGGTAGTCGTACCTGGTAAGCTTTGATGGCATCCCTCACCATTGTTAAATTTTCTGAGTTTTCTTCTCCTGTGAGAACACAGCTACACAGATAACTGTGGGGGAGGTTAGAGGAGAAAACAGGAAGAGAGAGAGTTAAACATCTGATAATGCAAATGCCACCCTTCATCATCCAATGCCCTCCTGACATGGATGTAATAAGGGAATCTCTACAATTGTGTTTTTGTGAAAACATCTTATTGTCCTTGCTATTGTAATTTCAAACCTTAGTCTTATTTTCTGCCTCACATGAATGATACTTCTTTAAGTAATTTTTGGTTTCACACACAGATATATCAAAGTAGTGCACACTGCACAGAAGGTAGTTTGTTTCATTAACTACGCCCTGGCATCCAAAGGCCCTGCAGACTGATAGAGGTGCACACCAGAGCCCCTGGGGAACTCCAAAACAGGTCTTTGAAATGTACTGACTGTTTCACTTGTGAGCTGATACCTTCCCAATAAACAATTCCTTTTGCATTCCCAAGACAGAGAATTTGTCTCTGTCCGAAAGGTCAGCAAAGAATGTAAATTACCCATTGCACTAAAGCCTCTGAAACAGGAGAAACCTGTCTGCTCCTCAAATACATCATGTTCCTGCAAATAAAGGCCTGCAAATCTCTTTGTGCCCTTTAACCTCATCTTGAAGACTCCTTTTCCAGTAACTTCAACCCTAGCCTTCGAGGTGTACATTATGTACAGTTCTAGATATGGAAAACACTTAGGTCAAAGCCAAGAAAAGGAAATGCCATCAGGCATGGTGATGTCAGAACTGCACAGGAAGGAAGTCCACAGTCCAGAAGATTGTGCTGCTACCTTTAAAAATCAGTTCAAATTACAAGAGAAGCATGGAATAAGAACACAACCAGAACAACAGAAAGTCAAACAAGCCTTACTCGGCCAAGTAAGTGGGGCACTGAACTGGAGGGTTCACAAATAACTGTCTCAGAGGGAGGATGTCCACCACATCAACCAGACTCACTAGAGCTTTTGGAACCTGAAAGGTAAGTCAGACTTTGGCTTAGAAGAAACCGGTTACACAGCCCACAGTGCATTTATTTCATCCCAAAGCCCAGTCATTTGACACCCTTTCCTTTTCTCCACCACTGGAAGGATAATAAAATTAAAAAGAAACAGCAACATGAAAAAATGAAAAATAAAATGAAAAAAGGAAAAAGCAACAAATCCTCCACCAAACTCCCCCAACTCAATTTTTGATTCTTTTCCCACACCATATCTCAATGTTGCTATCTGTTGTTTCAGACTGCATCTCAGTTCTGCAGATAGACAAGACAAAAGAAAATGTATTTCGTAGAAGTCAACAGCATATGTTTGGTGCCAAAATACAAAAAAACCTCACAAAATCAAAAATAAAAACCAGAAGAGCTAGCACCAGACAATCATGTCTTGGTGTGAGCCAGAATGCTGGGATAATTTCACAGTACTTGCCTCCTTGTGCAGAATATCAAGAGTTTCTTGAATCCTCTTGATGTAATTCCCAGCTGAGTAGTGATCCTGACAGAAACAGAAGAGACTACTGTCAAATGGAGACACAAGGAATTTAGGTTGGGAGGCTGGACAATCACATTAATACACCTCCTTTTTTGCCCTACAACACTGTGGTCAGTAGAAAGTTCTTGTTTCTTTCTAGAGACTGGGGATTTTAAACATAGCAATTAATCCAAAACCTAGGGAGGCTCAGTTAAATTTTGGATTTAAAATAAATCTTGTTGAGTAGCAGCATATTTAACCCAAATCCAGTGGGTCCTTTATATAAATATACAGGAAGGAATCCAATCTGAATGCATGCTGAACAGCATAAACCAAGCAGCCACAAGCATGCTCATAGCCAGCTGATAAGCTCTCATAAAATTATGTGAAATCATTGCTACTCAAGGTCATAGCTATAAATAAGGCTATAAAACTTGGCAGCAGCAGCAAAGATGCCTAGCAAGGCTCCTGCAGAAGAAGCACATTTCTGAAGCACAAGAGGTTGCAGAAGAATTGAAAATGCTCATAAGAAGTGATTAAAGGCAAGAGAGTGAGAGCTGGCAGTGAAAGGTGGCCTCTCCCTGCTGCCTGCCCACTCAACTCCCATGATCTCCTTATGGCAGCCCTAAAGGCTTCTCCACAATGCAGAGAAGCATAACATTCAAATAAGGCTGAGCATGGCAGCAACTTCCTTCATATATACACCTCACCAGTTCCTAGCACCTCCCTACACTGAGTTATGGCATGATGACAATTGTAGGGTTGCACTGCTTTGAACTACCACTACCATTCTTGGATGTCTAAAGAGGCCAAGCTAGAAGCAGAGAAGTTACCACATCAGAGGGGTGAGGCATTTCTTCCCTTCCATTTTTTGCTTACAGTCAAAAAACAGTAGCCAAAGCAGTGGTTCTTATCCTGGAGTAAGCCAGAGAAAACAAAACCATCCTTCTCTGTTGTTGGTAACTTTTTATATCAGCATATTGCCAGCAACAACCCCATCAAAACGTATTGCAATCCATATATAACTCATGTTATCTCTGTGAATGCTTTATGATTTGTCTTGAGGTGTTTCTACGCTGACAACACAGTTTCAGATAACCAGTTCCACTACTTACAGGGTCTTTGCAATAGTTGCACAGATCATTGGCTCCAATATGCACTGTTATGAGCTTCCAGTCAGCACTGAAGTCAATTCTCTGTGCAATAAAAAAGAAAATAACGAGTCTGAGTTTCTTTAACTTTGTGAAATGCACATGGTATAATTGCAGGTGGATCTGTTGTGTGAAAAAACAACTATTTCTATTCATGCTGTAAGTTTAAAGAAATCCCAGACAACTTACCTGATCAGTTTTCATAAGACTCACAAGACGTCTTGCTTGGGCTGGCAAGTGCCTGGAAAGAAGGAGAACTAGTGAGTGAAAGTAACACCCATATTGAGAGATCAACATTACCCCACTTCAGACATCTTTACTCAAGTTGTCAGATATCAGAAGGGTTGAGTGAGGACACAATACAATACTCACGGTGTTGTGATCAAATTACAGGTTCACAACTTGGTAATAAAATCAACATCAAATCAAACTTGAGTATAAACTTTACTCAAGTTCAGTAATTAATCTGGAACCATAAGTTCAGCTTCCATTACAGTGCTTAGCACCTAAAACAGCTGAAAAGCCAGGTATGGCAACAGTTGTAAGCAGAATGCCTCTGTAGAGCTAGGCTGCTATCAACCTATTCCTTGTAGACTAAAACAAGGGAATCCCCAGTCCCAATACTTAGCTGTCCTCTTGAGCAACATGTCACTGAAAAACATAGGTTTCAGAGCTCACTGTGCACACTCTCCTCATTTTTGTTGCCTGCACCCAGAATCAGTACCTAACTGTATGCTATGTGAAACAGCTCTGTGCACACAAATTTTCCAGGGTAATTAAAAATCCAAGAAACCTTCACGATTACTCAGACAAATTAAGATGACAGCCTTGCGTTTTCCAACAGCCATGTGAGCGCTCTTTTTTTTCTGCACATAGACAGATAGACAGATAGATAGATAGATATTTAAAGTGCAATGAGTTTTCATGTTACCTAGCCTGAATGCTTCAGCTTTGTTTGACTGCCCTGACATGTTGGTCTTCAAATATTCATAGGGCAAGAAGAGAAGAAAATGGGGTCAGAAAGCATTGACCTTCCAGGCAGGTCTGTGGTTCAGAATGAGCTGCATTTCCCTCCAGGCTCTTGTTAAAGACACTGCTTGTTTATCATTTCTGGGAGGATACCAGCTGACATGAATTGGCATGACACTTTTTTTGTATAGCAACCAGAGTAACTCCCCTTTACAATGCTTTGTTTACTGTAGGAAAAAGAGAGATCTCTCACCATCCTTGTCCAGCTGAATGCTGATCTAACATTGGCATGGGAGCACCTACTAAGGAATGAGCCCTGTCATACATCTACTTGTGACACAGACACTGTGTGCTTGTAGTAGTTCTTATCACCATTACCCTTGTCCAATGTCACAATCTACTTATTTATATCCCAAAGCTATCACAAGCCACAAGTGGTCACAATTTCCTTCTGGTCTTACTGTGGAAACCCCTAAGCTAGGATATCATCTTCAATATTGACACAGAGGAAAACACCACTTATTGATCTGACAGTCCACAACATATTTGATTTCTCATACAGTCAGTGAGGTGCTGATGCATCCTGAGCCAATGCAGACAGCAAGATCCAATAACATCTTGAATGAAGTAGTGCTGGCAATCATCCCTCCTTAAACTGCAGCTTCAACCAAATTTAGATCTTGACCAATGGAAACAGTTTGCTAATGGGAAATATGGATATTTACAATCACCTGTTTTCTCCTCTCACTCTTAAATTCTTAACCTCCTTTTTTTTTTCCCCATATGAAATCAGAGACCTCAGCCAGGCTCTGCTTCAGCAACATTATTCAGATCTATCCATAACTCTATCATGTACTAAAGCACTTTGGCAATGAATGCAGATAGGCTTAGGAACATTTTGCTGTATGAGACATGCATTACTACATATTCATCTAGTTCAATAAAGAGCTCTTCAAAGCAGCCATGGATTTAATTTTAAGAAACCCTTACACCTGGTTTCTGTAAGCTGGCAAGGCTGCAAAATGATCTGATTTCAGAAATGTTCCAACACCTCTGGAAAGCACTTTCCAGATTAGCACCGTAAAGCAAGATTGGCCAGCTAACAATTCTTAAATACCAGCACTAGCTGGTATTAGCTGGTGGACCTTTTTTTGCCCTGTGAATCACTGGAAAATGGATGGGTTTGGCTGATGGAGAACAAATGCTGGATTGCATCATCATTCCTGGGTCAAGCACCTAAAGCAGAAGAAATGTTTCCTTATGTTGCAATACATTTCAGTACTCGACTAGGATGAATCCATCTTCACAGGTACATCAACAGCCAAAACATTTTAGAACAGAACCCCAAAAGAAGTATCTCAGAGCTCAGGGACAGTATTTTACAGGACTTTACTTCTGCACGACTTTCTGCAGAGAGTTATGAGACAGAGAAACAGCAGAAGACAAGCAGAAATCTGGCATGAGTGTTGTCTGTGTCTCCTTGTCGAATGTTTATAAAACATGGTTACAATACAAAGATAGCTCAATTTCATCACATTTATCCAGTCCAGTCACTTGCAGGGGAAGCGAAAAAGCTAATTGGTATGGAAGTAGGCAATTTTCATTAGACTAGCATCCATCAACTCATTTCAAATAGTTAACAAATAGCTATTTAATAGCTATACTTCAGTTGCTGATACAAGCTGCCTTAAGTCATAATGGTGACTTAAGAGGTTGTGTGCCGTGTTTGAAGTCCTCCCACCAAACCAAAAAGCCTTTTTTAAGATTTAACTGATAAAGAATATGAGACAGGCAACTCTCTCATTCTTTTATGCAACAAGCAAAAGCTGGAGGTAATCTGGATATATTCTGCATACAGTATGCTAATAAATTCTCATTGATGGCTGATGCACATTTCACTGACATACACAGTTACATTCAATCATCACCAGGTAAAAAAAATGCCTTCTTTCAGTTCTGTGGGGGCTGTGGGATATAGCAGGGGACCTAGCACCCTATTTCTGTCAGGAAATCCAAGTATTTACTGAGATTACCAGAATGAGTCAGAAGTTACACATGGTCTACAAGAGAGCAATAAAAAACTTGATAAATCCTAATAATCTTTGCTTAGATACTGCAAACACAAACACCTCTCTTGGCTTCTGAACTTCACTTCCAACACTCCTTTGGGAAGCAAGATGAATTTTTCTTCAAACAAACAAATTAAAGTCTGGGTAACAGCAATTCACAATGTCAAATCTAGGCATGGTCTGCCAGATTCTGTGCCCAAACTATGACTGAATTCAAGCAGCCATCTGTTTTGTTAATTAAACAGCACTGACTTTGAATAAGTATTCAGGGATTTCTAGGATAAACAATATAGCAAAGCTCAACTCATGCAGCTTCCCAGGTGTGACTAAAAGCAAAGAGCCAAATTCAGGTGACTGCAAAGCATTACAACCCCTATTATGTTGGCAGGACTGGCTCCAACTGCACCAGGTCTGCAATGCACCAAAACCCATGTATGACCATTAGTAATTCTCTTTTCTTAAGATTCCAGACTAGTTTTTCCCCTTCTCTCTCCTGTCCTCTCCTGCTTGCTTATCCAGAAACCCGAGGCCAGAATTATGTAAGATTTTGTCCTGTTTTACTCTGAGTTTCACTTTATCAATTCATTATATGTTCAATTTCTAAAAGCATTCACATTCTGAGAGATTTATTGACCAATAAATAGATAAATGAATAGATGTTGAACAGGAAGAGTAGAAACCTCCAAACTGTTTCTGCCAGTTTCTTGTTTGTGTATTTCACAATGAGGACTGTTAGTTTCATTTGGAAGTTCAGCTATGAAGTAAACTCATACGTTTAACATGTTTTGAGACAATTTCCACTCTAACTCAACTGGTTCTGCTTGCTCTCCAGAGCAAGTTGTGACAGCACATGAGACAGTTGAAAGGCAATTAGATGAAGCATCCATCACCTTCAAATGTAAAACAAAAAGCTACATACTCAGCCTGTGCTCCAGGAACTGCCTGGTTAAGGAATGCATTGGAATCGTTCTCACTCCCGGTACCGGTTGAATAGCCCACGATTGTAACATTGAACTCCCGAAAGATGTCTGAAAATAAAAGGTGGCAATGAAGGCAAAGAGACTCCAGCTGCTCCCTGCCTACAGGGACTAGAACACACCAGCACTGCCAATTTTGCTCTCTGACAGCACAGCTGCTGCCACTGCTGGTCAACTTGATGGATTCACCAAGCAGTGGGGAGAGGGGTCACCAGCTGCAGTGACTCAGACAGCAGAGTACTTGCAGTGCCCTGCACTGGCACCAGCAGATAAGATGAGCAGAATTGAGGACTACTGTGTGCAGTTCTCTCTCATATTGTAGAGGCTAAAGCCTAAAATGAAATTCTCAGTCATACGATGTTGACTTTGTGAAGTGAGTGTGAAGGGTCCTTCAGCCCAGCTGGAGCTGGTTCTCAGCTAAAGCATCTGGGTCTGCTTCACTGCTGTGCAAAATCTCATACTACTGACAAATGTGAAGAACAAAGCCTCAGATGCATGGTTCCAAAAGGAAATTGACAGAGTAACTTAGAGTTGAGAGTGAACATGGCCACATTGTAAACTATAAAATCTACTTCAATCTCAAAGACTGAGTTTAACCACATTTTAATGAGGGCTTTATCAAATAGGACTCAATGAATCAATTAATTGTTTTTTCTTATTCCTGTTACATTCTGCTTAAAATAATGGTGAACACACAAAAGAACAGTTTACTGGCCCTCTTAGAATGGAAGTTTATTATTACAGCTGATCCAAACTGGAACTCAAGTGGCTTTACATTAACAATAGACTGAGCTATGTAAAGATGCAGGTTTCAGTGAAAAGAAAGTTAAAATTATTCTCTTCAGGTTACACATATGAGTAGGCAGCTTTATTTACCAAAGAGGCCTACTCTGTGCAATCATTTCTTTTGGAAAAATTCTGATGGAATAGTTATTAAAAGCAAATGTTAAATACATCATCAGCACGGACATAGCAAAGTTATTTAGAAATTCAAATAATACTCGCCAAAGAGTTGAAAAGGGAGAGGGAAAAGAAAATGAGGGAATTTCTATCTGTTCTCAGCTTCACTGATGAAGGCAACTTTTAATTTTTTAATCGTAGGATAGATACTGTTTCTTTTAAAGGTAGTTCTTGTAAATACTCAAAAGCAGCTTTGAAATACTTAAAAGCTCTCTATAAATCAATCAGGAATGAGTCCACTGCATCTCCACGGTCTTGCCATTTATATCAAGCAAAGCATTTACTTACTAGGAAGAGTTGTCACGTTCTCCAACGACTCGTCTCCTCCAATACTAAAATGAGAAAGAAAAATCCCAGTCACTCATCTCTTATCTGGACAATAAACAAAGTGAAAACCTGTCACACATCATGGGGAAAAGCAAAGGGTTATTAATTTGGTAACTATCATTCTATCAGAATCCATGGAGAGGACAGAAGTGGAAGTGCTATAGGGGAGAACAGGTGAGGTCTCAGTGGTGAAGATGCTTGTCAGAAAGATTTAATGCTCTTGCAGATGTACAGAGGTATAGTCAATCATTTATCAAGTGGCAGAAAAATGCTTGACATAGCTTCATACTCAAATGAACAATCCTTAAGTACTGCAGATTAGAAGGTCAACTTTGAGGCCCATTCCAGCCTCATGAAGCCCCTCTAAGGTAACACCAAACACAGACAGCCCTTGAGTGACAAGAGATCTTCAGCAGTAGCTCCTCGCTCCTCCTGCTTTCTGCACAGATATATGATTCTCCAGCTTTTGTGTTGACAGGACATACTGAGGCCACACTCCAGCTTACACAGAGTATTAGTACAGCACAGAACTGCTTCAGTCAATATCAATAGAGCTACATCACAACAGCAAAAAAATGTAGTCTTTTATGTCTCTGTGTTGTTGTACTTGGCAAAAGTTCTCTGGCCAAACTATTTTCCATGACACTACAAAAAGTTCAGAAATAGAAAAGTTTGAGAAGTCCTAAAACCAACCAGTTCTGACTTTTTTTGTAGATTTCCAACCTGGCATCCCAACATAAAAATACAAACTGTTGCAGGAAGCCAAAAATGAAAGCATGGGAGAGATCAAAAAGCTTGCTTAAAATCCTCTGCTGAAAACGTTTTCTGTCAAGTTACCCTTATGATTGGATCTTGATACACCTTCAAGAAATGCTAGCCTGAGAAGCGTCCTTTTTTCCAACTTTCTGTCAGCTGAAAGACCCAAAACACATCTCTTCATCACCTTGGCTGAAGACTTACCTCCAAGACAGTCCCCGGTACTGAGTGGTCAGGTCCTCAAGGGTATCTGAGGCAATTCCTGTACCAGCCTGGAAATTATTTTTCATTAACCAAATGAAATTAAAGCACAATTACTAATGCAATAGTAACTTGTAATACAAATACATAAATACAATTTACTAATCTAAATAGAGTTACATAGTTGTTTTATTTACTTTTTAATGAGTGGATGTCTTCCAAAGCTTTAAAAGGCATCTGGCTTTCCCCAAACCTTTCTCCTGAATAACACAGTACGTTTCATAATTATTACCAAGCATCATATTGTATATATGACACACAAAATGTATGATGGAGCTGTGGAAATATGACATGAGTCTAGATGAGCTAAGTAATTCTTCTACGGTTGAATTACTCAACTGAGACGAAAACATCTCAATCAAACACACAAAACTTTCTGGCTAATGATATGAAACACTACATGAAGTCAGCCAAGCAAATAAGCATGTATCAAAAAAACACACCATAATTCATATATACCAGTTTGAAAACCATTGTGCTAAACTGAAAGACTTAGAGCAGAACTGGAGCAAGAAGGAAGAATTCTTTATGTTTACCTTGAAGAAAGAGGAAAGCTGTCAACTACACTCCTAAAATACCTCCAAGAATTCACAAGCAGAGTTCCTGATGGCTGTGATTCTATAATTTCATTCTAAATCAAGGCACAGGTTAGTACTTCGGTACAGTACAAGTCCAGGCAGCCTATTTGCTGCTTCCTTAGATTAAACCACAATGCTACATTTTCTTCTATGTATAAACTTCAATGAAATAACAGAAGATTGGTGTTCAGAATAACTATGCCAAGTGCAGCTCTGAGACAGCAATACACCACTGCATGTTCTATGAAAGCAGATTTTATTCCCAGTTCCTACAGACTATACTTAGAAGCAGAAACACCTGCAGGGCCCTAGATATTACAATACAGAAACTACAATCACATACAGAATATCTTTCATTTGTTAATACTGCAAGTTTACATCAAAATGTTTCTCTTTATTTCAGTAGCCTCCTGTGTGTAGGAGTTGTAGCAACATGTCTGCTAGAGAGTTGTAAAGGGCTCATGGTTTGTACACACAATGTGTTTGTTGTTAAGGCTCAGATTTGGAGAAACCTATATTCCAATTACATCTTTCTGTCCAGTGTTTCCTTTGACCAGTCTGTAGAATTTTAATCTTTGGCCAGTATGAAAACATAAGGCAGAAAGGCATAACTGGAATATAGGATATCTGGATTTTGAAATATATTTTTTCTTGACTATCAAAGATAATCATCAGCAGCAGGAGCTGTATTGCGATCAAGAAATCAGTTAAAACAGGCACAACAAAATGACTGAATATCTTCTGAAATGCATTGAGTCAGAGGGCTCTCACCCCATGCTTCCTTATCTCATTAATGCTAAAATTATTAAAATGCTATTATCCAACACCACTTAGTTGCATTTTGTTCCTGAAAGAAGCAAGGCTGAAGAACAGGCTCCATCAGTCCATTCTTATGCAGAAAAAAACTTTGAAAAGCACAGTAACCTAAGCCTTGTGCTATGTCCCATTCACTTCAGCAGCATCTGATCTCTTCTGCCTCCAATTCAGCAAACTACCTAGGCACCTCTTTAAAGGATTTACCTGTGTTTTTGCCTGAGTTCAAAAGCATGTGAATATGTGCGTGGGGGGAACGCAGTGCTGGAAGACTGATACCTTGTTACTTAATCTAGTTGCTAGATCTATTATCACCCATGAATGAACAGATCTATGCTTCTGGGTACAATAGCTATTTTCCCTCCACTGGAGCAGGCACCAAGAGAATGGTAAAAACACCATCTTCTTACCGTCAAAGAATCCCCAAGGGCTGCTACAACTTTCACATCAGCTGGCTTTAGGGAATGCACTGCAATGGAAAGAGATACAGTTGAACCTGGTTAGGAGATAGCTTTTTTTTCCTCTACTGTGTATGTGAAGTATGCCATTGTGCATTGCAATGCTCTGTCACATTGTTTTTGCAATACCCAAGTGATAAATCAGAAGTTCTTTCCAAATCACAGTTCTCCTGTGATTGTAGCTCCAACATATGCATATGATTCAGTATTTCAATGATTAACTTTGCCACCAAAAAGACAGAAGAGCAAGGAGCAAATAACAGTAAGTGGTAAACAATAGCCAGCACCAAAGTGAAGGTAAAACAATGCAGAATTACGCAAAGCAGGAACAGCACATTAAAGATTTAAAAAGACTAAGGAAAAGACAATATGAAGTTATTGTCTAAATTCCAGACTAACATGAGTGAAGCTGTATTTCCGGTTTCTTTCCATGACATTTAGGTGGAATATCTTATAAGCTATGTCAGCACTCAAATTTGGATTTTATCACAAGTTATTTTGAAGTTCTCCACTGGCAGAGAGTTCAGTGAAGCTACTTACTAAGAATGCTACCCTGCATGACAGTGTGGAATTGTATCTGTTAAGCATCTGCTGAAAAACATCCTTTCTGAGCAATGTTTTTCAGAGTCCAGCAACCATTTCAGCAAGAAATTAACATTCGTCTTGAAGGACAGCTGAAGGTAACCCAACCACTTAACATAAAACAGGCAAGACTACCTGAAGCTGCAGGAGGGGAGGATGGAGACCTGTCCTCACATAGCAGCTGGCTTCCATAATTCTAAAGAGAAAAAGAAAGCTGAACAGCATTTGGCTAGCAAATACAGTCAGTGGCAACTAGGATCTTCCCAGCAGAGGTTAGGTGGATAAACCAGAGCCTATTTAGCATGTAATTAACATAGATGGGTCTTGGCTGCTCAATTCAATAGTCACATGCAGTATTGCTCAAAAGAGCACAGCATCCTGTACCAATAACAGTCCTGTTTGAGCACGTGTTCTTACAGGTGATTTCTGATGCATTTTGTCTAACTCAGGGAGTATTTCCCTGCTCTAGGCATGCACTCAGCCTCCCAAGCCCCTTGGGCCAAAGACTGATTTCCCCTGTGCTGCAGAACATAACTCATTTGGTTATTATCCAGGAACAGATGCAGCAGAGTAACAGTGGGATGGTGATGTTGACACTTACTGGAGTTTGGTTAGGGTACGTGTAATTACTGTTCTTATATGTCCTCAGGAATGGCTCAGCCTACAAAACAAGGCGATCTGAATCAATGCAAAACATCAGAGGAATACATGGAGATTTCCATTCCCCAAACTTCAGTTCTCAGATGTCTGTAGATGATTAGCAGCTTGCTTTATGCAAATAAACCCCAGGGATTAAATAAATAAATAAATAAATAAAAGGCCTTTTTAAAATCAGTGTAAAACCAGTGTAAATCTGGGTTATATTTTTATAACAGAAGTCAGAGAATACCATCTGTACCCTACTGTGTGTGGCTCACATGAAGCTTGTGGCCCCGCAGAGCTATGCTGATTGGTACTGTCATTGCTCTGTTTCCCCTCACGGAAGCTCTGCCATTCAGTGTTGATCTTGGTTAGGTAGGCCAAACACCCTTCCCTTGTGTTGGAAGTTTACTTCTGCTTGCCCTCCATCATGTCCTGGGTGAGTACTCCATGCTGCTCTTAGTGGCAGTGGCACCAACTGTGTGTGGAGGAGCAGACCACCCTCACAGAGACAGAGCTCCAGGCACTGCGTAAAGGCTCACACAGACCCCCAGCACCTCCACATAAACACAGATACCCTTGTAACTTACCTCAGATGGACATTGGAGGACAATCTCATCTTCTATTTTCTGATTATCTGTCTTCTCCCCTACAGGCTCCAGCTGGGGGGAAAAGGAGATGCACAGAGAAAAGCAGATGAGGACCAGAGAGCAATGGGTGATGCTGTGCTGCCAGTCACTGGAAATCACCTCTGCAGCACAGCAAGACAATTGCAGGGCACTGCACCAATGCTGGCAGCTGCCCCCATCCACTGTTTCTTTGTGTGCTGAAGAGGCTAATTCCCATACACCTGGAATATGGCCGGCTGATCAATGTGCCTGGCAGGCATCATCTTCCTGAGAGAGACAGCCTTAACACACCCAGCTTTAACATACCCCAAGATTTACTGGTTTAATATGACTGGTTTAACAATTCAGGTGACCTTTCTTCATATGATCATTCTTATCCTCTGTAAACACAATTCAGAAGATATATGGCTACCTAGTAGATCTCTGGGGGGGTTTGCTGCCAAGGGGAGGATGAAGTGAAAAAGGAGAGATCAACACAACTTTTTAAAATCTTACCATGCTGTTCCACAAAGCACGTGCAGCCTGGGAATGAGTCTTTTGGCTGAAGTGGAAACAATCTGGGGCAAAATATGAAGCATCTGGCCACCCCTCCTAGAAAACAAGGTAAGTGCTGTCACAGAGGCAGCAAATATGCAACAAGCTGTGCATTCTGTCTTCTCTCTTCCAGTCAGATAACTCAGCTGACTTCTAAACAAAGTATCTGCAAAGGCCTCTAAGGCAAACAGAATTAAACCAGGCCAGGGAAAGTTAGTAACTCAGAAATAAGAAACCTTTTTAAACTCTTTAATATACCATTCCCAACATAATAAGAAATATAAACCACTGCAACTCTTAGTACAGAATACCTGGGCACAGATATCAATTGTGTTCTTTATTTCCCTTGAGACTTACACATTACAGTGCTTTGAAGCATATGGGTTTTCATGCCAAAGGTCATTTACCAAAATACTGTAGAGGAATTGATGCATAGGGAATGTAGAGCAAGTACTTCCTGATGAAGACTGAACTAAAATATATACTTCATGGCTGCCCAATTGCAGTGCCCTAAATCAAGGTCTGTATTCCTGTTGCCCAGCATCTCATATCCATAAACATTTTATGCAATTTTGGTTGATAACTAAATAAAATATTTAATTGCTATGTCAGAAAACTGCTAGCTACATTTACAGCTAAAACAATTTTGACAAGTCAGTGGCATTACACCAGGATTTAATGAAGGTGTGGTTTTCTTGCTAGTTTTACCTGTGTTTTTGGCATTTCCATATAAGTCAAAAATGGCTGCAGAACCACTGTGAAATCATCTTTTGTGTCGTACCTTCCACTCTCCACTAACTGGCGGGTTCTCTCCTAAAGAGTCAAAGAAAAGCTGTCATTGTTCCTTCTTCTGTGTTCAGCTCATCAAGCTGTTCCATCCATTTAGAACTCACACCAGGGTTGCCCATCCCTCCCCTCAGACATGACCATGGTTTTCAGCTTGTGTCAGGCAGCCAATGCAGCTGCCTTTTTGAGACACTCATCCTGGGTTTTTTTGCAGAGGTGCAGCCTGGGGATGGCTGCCTGACTGACAAGGGTCAGCAACCTGCTCAGAGATTAGGTTTTCTGTCCAAAAAATGGCCTTCCAGAACCACCAAAGTGGTTTTGGTTTGGCTGACATGCTGTGCCTGAAAACTTGTTCCTGAGTTACCATGTTGTTCGAGTTCACCTGATCTTCAATAACATAACTGATTAAAAAACTGCTGGCTCTCTGACTTACTCTACTTTCTATGGCTCTATAACAATTATTCTTTTCATCTGTTTTGTTGGTTTAGTGAAACAGAATTGTAAAGAACCTAATCCTACATTTTTTTTAATCACAACTACAAATACATCTAGACTGAGAAGAAACTGTGCCCCACTTTCAAATTAGCCCACCTGTGGTCCCTTGATCAACAAAAGGATGACATTAGACTTCTAACAAATGCAATGTGCCTTACCTGATACTTTCTGTTAAAGTAGATCAACTTCTTTAACTCATTGGAATCATCCTTAGGTTTTATGACACAAGGACACAGCGTCCTGTGGGATAAGAGCATGACACTGAGATTTGCTCTTCTTTTTCCCCCCTTGATTCCCAGCTGGCAGTCTGCAGGATTAAAAGCTCTGAGGGGGATTTCTTTGAAAGGCCATTGAATGAACCTGTTACCCCTGAGTTTCTTCAAAGCCCCAATTCTTGAGCAGAAACATATTTATTAGGGATAAATTAATGAACAGAAAGTGAGGAAAAGCTTCTATGGAAGCAAAACCCACACTGTGTGCCCATGGTAAGGTTTCTGCAGCAAGAGTGATCTCTGTGAGGAGGGGCCAGGGCTGGCTGTTCTGAACACAGCTCCAGAAAACCAGCCACAGGGTATGGCTAAACCTCTCAGCCAAGGTGGTGGTGTCTCTGAAAACCTACCTAAGAAAGGGCAGAAAACACCAGAGAGGGAGAGGAGAGAACAACAGCAGGAACAAGGAAGAGGTGCTCCATGGCAAAACAGGCACTCCTGGAAGGGACTGTGGATGCACATGACTGTAGGACTCATGCTGGAGCACAAGACAAGAGTGAGCAGGAAGCAGTGGCGGAGAGACACCAGATCCAGACCCCAAGCTATGCCTCACTGAAGGGACTGAGGGTGTCCTGCAGAAGCAACAAGTGTAGGGGGAGAGACGCTAGGAGAAAGGTTGAACCTGAGAAAGAGGGAGGAGAGGTGCTTCAACTGATCAACTTTTTTGTTCATTTCCCAATACATGAATCAGTAATGAAATGTTTATGCTCATGGACAACAAATACAATTAAGTTCCCCAAATCAGGTCTGTTTTGCCTGCAATGATACTTGGTAAGTGGCTTCCCAGTCTTTATTTTAACCCATGAATTTCCTTGTTTACAATCCTTGTTTCCTTCCCATGTTGCTGGGGTGGGGTGAATGAGCAGCTGTGTGGAATGCTTGACTGGCACCCAGGGCCAACCCACCACAAAAAACTATTCATAAATATACTTGTGCAACATGGTTTGCTTCAGCAGAACTGTGCAAGCATCCTTCAAGATGCAGTTGACAAAATTAATTCTAATCAGCTGAGAGAGTCAGAGGTTATAGTATGTTTCACAGCAAGGCTGATAGAGCACCAAAACGATCACCAGGACTAATGCAGAATTCTCCATGCTTAGAGAGCCATCCTAACCTGAGACAGTTTAAAATTCTGTGAAGTCATGTTGGCTACCTTTATCCCTCCCCTGAGGTTTTGATCTTTTTAGCATGTGGATATTTCTGGAGTGCTCCATCTTCCT
Source organism: Certhia americana (assembly GCA_018697195.1). NCBI lineage: Eukaryota > Metazoa > Chordata > Aves > Passeriformes > Certhiidae > Certhia > Certhia americana. The sequence continues at coordinate 84,487,917 of CM031859.1, read as the reverse complement.
GGGCATGCCCCATCACTACTTGAGAAATCCAGATTAGAAAAAGGACTCCTTTCAAAATCCCTGACCATGTGAACATAGTAAAGCATCCCTGAGAGAGCTCTTAGAGAAATACCTCCTATAGAGATAGAGTTGATACATGTAAAAAAATACACAGATCCCTACCATGTTCAGACTTGTCTTAATGGAGACCAATTTTCCACTGACAGCCATGGGGAAGGCCTTAAATCACAGCAAGAGGGTTGTATCTCTGTCCCTCCTGTAAAACCAGTGGCTGCCTACATTCACAGGACAAAGTTATTCTCCCCATGTGTCCAGGAAAGCAGAGACTTGCTTTTCTGAAAACAACCAAGTCCTGCCAGAAGCAACTCCAGGGGACCATGATGGACCCTAGCTGAGTCTCCAAAAGTCCACTCAGGGTGCAGACCTGCCACCTCAGTAGTGAACTAACACTGATCTGGAAACGATTGATGAACCATAAAGCAACAGGTGGTACAATTAAACATCCAAAACATCTACTTGAGACACTAATTAGAGAAAAAACTAATAATCAGCAATGAGATTACAGAGACTGAAAATTGCAGAAGCAAGAGGGAGAGTTTTAAGTGCAGAAAAGTAAATCCATAAATACAGCTAGAAAACCTTGTGTCTTAGTGTCTTCTCTATTTTCACCAAAGAGTGCCCAGCTGAGCTTTCTCTGCTTTGGCTTGAACTCACTTGCAGGCTAAGTGCAGAGTCAAAATTGGCACCTTCATAATAAGGAATAACAGCAGGGTTCAGATACAGAGACAGCAACAGCTTATTCTAAATGCTGTGTTGAAATCAAAATGTAGGTATGTGCACAAAGATAAAGATATTTGGTAGTCTGAAATACTAGATCCTTTTCCCTTTAAGAAAAAACTTCCTAAGAAGATGTTGCAGCCTTCTGTGAACAACAATGAGAGCTGTAGCATAAATGATCTGAAAACCTCATAAGCAGTTTTGGGCAGTTATTGTTTTTTGATGCATGCAGCTCCCGGAGTCTTGCTATGGAAAGCATGGTCACCAGGTTCACATATGCCCGTGGAACCTGCCAAGAGAACAAACAAATCTATAGCAAACTCCTGGAGCACAGAGTACTGGTTTTGTCCCTACACAGCCATAGCAGTCCTTGGTAGCAGCCTGCTGATTCAAGAATCATGTATTATTTATAACAGAGGTGTTCAAAGTACTTTCTCAATAATTAATTCCCCACACAAGCAATACTAAATTACAGCCCCTGCTTGCACTGCCTAGTTCTATTCTAAATGTTGATAGCTGGTCACTTGAAAATGATGGCCTCAAAAAGGTCCAAACATGTTGTTATAGGTCTCAGCAAGACCCAAACACCTGCTAACTCATCAAGTATTTTCATCATTCTTTATGTGAAATACCAGAATCTCCCTTAATGACCTCAAGAAATATACTTATTTGTAGTGTAAAGAACAAGCAAAGCACTTTCTAGTCAATTAATAAAGTTTGTTCCACTTTGTTATAATATTTTTCATATTATTTCTCCACAGCACATCAGCTAGAACTAAGAACATCCTTATTCCTTTGATAAAAAACTCCAGCCCTTTTCACCTTTCACAAAGGTTTTCCTGTGCGCAAACATCACTGTGTACTCTAGTACTCTGCAGATGAAAGCAAGGAAATAAATTCTTAATCAATAATCAGTGACTGCTTTGCAAACATAACAAAATTCCTGCTCCCTCATACTAGAAAACTTTCATTTACCTCTCTGTGAAGTAAGTCCAAAGCTATTTGTAGATTGTAGGTGTAGTTTTCAGGAGAATGTTGCACCTATTAAAGCAAGAGGGTTACATTTTATTATTAGTTTACTCAGGAAGGGACAAGAATGACTAGCTGGAGTCTCTCACTGTAGTCTTTATGTTTCTAACTTTTGGGTCAAAAGTAACAGAGTCATAGGTAAAATGGTCCTGTCTCTTCTCTTCCTTCCCATCACAGCTATCTCACTGGCAAGAAAAGATCTAGCAGTCACTGGATACCAGAGAGGTTGAACATTCACAGGGTATTATCAGACACCACAACATCCTCAATTCCCAGGCTTGCTTAAAAGCACAGCTAACAACTCATTAACAGGGGCCAGAGAGTTATGGGAGAGAGAACAGTTTGTGTAAAAGTAAGTTCATTTCTGCTGTACAGAATATTAGAACATGTTTCCCATATGCTCCTTGCCTGATACAAATAATAACTGGCAAAACTTACATGTTTAGCTGGGAATTAAATCGCTTCATACACTTGTCTTTCAGAGCCAACATTTCCTTGTTCCATTTTAGTGTTTTAAACACTCTAATTTTATTGTCTCAAGTAATCCAACTTTTGTTTTTTCACTTGTGGGACAACAACAGTCCCATAAATTTTCTTTTAAGAGACGCCTGTCTTATTTTCAGCCTTTTTTCTTTCTCATTTTATTTCAAGCAGAAGTTCATTGAGAGCCCCACTTGCCTACTCTATGGAAGCAGACACCTCAGATCCCTTACTCATTTCCTAAGTCACAGATAACCAAGAGGGTTGTGGTTGGCACTATTTATACTTGTGCCACACAAAGATCCGTGATCCTCGGATGCACACAAGCTCTCTCCATACCACCCACCCCAGCCATGTGAACAGGCACTTCATGTTTGGGTTCACAGCAGAAGGTGGGAATGGTTAATTTGCTCCTTCCTTGTTTTATAACCATCTTACTGTGCTGCTTTGCTGTTCCTCCTGATCCAAAATTGATGATGAAGAATGACGAGTATGTGCTCAGCTGCCTGTGAGTAGGTGACCCTCTTCACTAAGTGAGGAGTCTGCCACAGCCTTTCATCTCCTCTACAATCACACATACCAAAGGCTAGATACTGTACATATGTTCTATATATAGAATATATACTACATTACATATGAATTAACATGAGCTGTGCTTAGAACTTTTCCCATGACACTGAAAATACTAAGAGAGTACCAAGTAAGATTTATGAGTGTGACTTAGCAAAGAGGAGTGAAAACACTTGGCATTTTATCTACAGGAGGTAAAGTGACTATGCAACAAAAAGTTATGCTAGTTACCAGCAAAAGAAAGTTGCAACAATTATGTAATTTACAGGGGTTCTAAAGGTATCTCTAACATTATCAAAACATTGTGCTGAGCAGCCTGAAGGTCTCAGTACAGTAACATTCCAGACCTACCCAATTTTGGTCTCAGCCACCGAGTTCCTCCCTCTTACCCCCTGAAATGCATAAAGACCCCGTGGCTTGACTGGCCCAGTTCATACTGCAGGCTGCAGGGAACTTACTGGATTCTCGCAGTATTTGCAGAGGTCATTTCCTCCTATGAAAAGTGTTATGAGCTTCCAGTCTTTCTGGAAATCTATTCTCTACACAGAGAAGGAGATGGAACAGAAATTTTTAATTAGAAAAACTAAAAAAGGGGGATGCTGGCAACATACTAAATACAAATTTCCCATTTCTCAGAGTACATGGCTATCATTCCCTCAGCATCCACAACAAAAACAAGTTTGTAGTTATGACTGAAGATGCAGAAACTGCTATGATCTAAACCAGATTTACAATATCAATGGCATCATGGAAAACTTTTTGCTTCAGAAAACTATTGTTCAAAATCTATCTGTATGTTTTTCTTAGTAATATCTTGTGCATACAGAGTGACCCTTCCTGCAGTCCTAGAAATATATCTTCATAGCAAAAATTATGGTATGTGTTTTTTTCTGTGTGATAAATAATGCAGCTATCCTGCTGGAAAAACCCTCGGGGGACAATATATTTCAGACTTGCTGTGAGACAAACTGCAAAGAACAGTTATCTAGCAATAATGGTAAAATACTACAGCACTTTTTTGTTTCTGAAAGGATTTTGCAAAGGGATAGCTAGCTAAATCGAGGTAATTATGCTACAGTAAATAAACACCTTCTTAGCTTTGAGGAAAGGTTCAGATATGCTTAGTAGCATGTTGTGAATGTTGCTCAATATTCTAATGCTTTAATTTCAGGGTAAAATACCAGTAAGTACCAATTAGCCTCCAGTGGCTTAAAACCCTCCTTTTTCAAAGGCAGGAGGCAACATATCCCCACTAGTAAACATGCTGTTCTGTAGTTTGGTCTCGAAAAGTTACAAAATCAAAAAGAGGGAGAAACTTCCTCCTGCACTCAAGAAGTGTTCTAAAAAATGTGTGTAAAAAGGATCTCTTAAATCAAAGATGTATGACCTCTAAATATGAGCTTAAAATAATGCTTTCTAGTCAGAAGGAACTTCACTAGTTATATGAAAACATTTATTACCTAAATAAAAGATATTTCCAATTATTTCTGTTAATATACTCAGGCCAATAAATTTGGCAGAGTAGTGCTTAGAAGCTTTGAAATCCAACCCTCCATTGTTCGTTGCTGTTCCTTTTAATCTCATTCCAGATGCATCCATCAGATGGAAATCGTGTTTACAAGAAAGTGAACCAAGAAGGAAGGTACTGCAAATTTTTTTGCCAATATGTACACACCAGAGTATTTACACTAAACATGCACACATATCTTGAAGGCTTTTTGGCTGCTTTCCAGCTGCACAATTGGAAAGCCGAACTATTATAATGTAACTTAGGTCACTGATTGCATAGCACATTGGTCAAATTACAAATAGCAAACATCCAAAGCACAAGCTGAGGTGAGAAATATGCAAGCAATCCTCAACCTAATGCATATTTTACAGACCATTAATCAAATAATTCCTAACAATAAATGTGTAAGTCAAAAATCAGCTGATGACTAGATGAAAGAAGGGACTAATTTGTTTTTATAGAAACCAAGTCCCTTCCTCACTTCACATGTTCACTCCACACAATTTGCTACTTGAAAAGCTTGTCCTCAACATCCTAGCATGTATCATTTTTGCTGGAAAAACCACCTGCTTACAAGATGATTAATAGCACCACAGCAAAATCCTCACAGAGGAAAGATTCTGTTATCTTACAGGGTGACACAGGTTGGAAACAGAAGCAACAGCACTGCATTTATAGCCCCTTGCAGTAAAAATGATGAAAAGGTTACTATCATCAGGGTTTGATAGAAACTATCGTATGCTGGTATAAATTAATTTAAGACTAAGCTATAGATCAGTTTGTGCTGACTCACACTCTGCACTGAGAAGCATTACACTGTACCCTGCTGTACCTACAGCTTTATAGTTTGGCATTGACTGCTGAGATCTGCTCTTGGTCTGTTAGAAACTAATGATGCCATGTCACTTCATTCTAAAGATATTCATGACATGTTGAACTCACGGTATCATTCTTCATGCGGTCCACCAGTTTCCTAACCTGTTCAGGAACATCCCTAAAAATAAAATAAAAATAAAATCATAAAATAAATTAATAAACATTTAAAGAAAGAATCCTGCACAGATAACAAGGCAAAGAGCTGATGAATGGGCATCAAAAAACCAAAAACCCCAGAGAAAGATCAATTTTCATTGAATGGAATATATGATATAGCCAACAAAGGCTATGTTTTGAGACAGTGATGGAAAAAGAAAAAAGAGAAAATAATTAGCATCCAACAGGCATTGGGCTACTTTGCAAATGCTGCAGAGTTACTTTTCTACAAACTATATAGAAAACTTTTCCCATCATCAGACAGATGCTATCCATAGACATAGTTCTGAAGTATCTGTGCTCATACCAATGTTATTATATGGCCTCAAGGCACTGAAGCAGGTCTTATGAGAACTGAAGTTACCAGTGGAAAAAAATAGGATGTGAATTGCACTGAAGATGGTGCATAGTGAGCTCTAGTTAATTCTCAGCTCTGGCAGACCAGGAATTAAACAATCCACAATTTTCTCATTCTCTACATGAACTCTTGGTCCTGATGACAGGAGGGTTTGAATATAACTCCTATAAAGTGGAGATATCTTTTGTCTGACTCACAACAGGGCAGCTTTCTGAACAATGCCTGTAAAATGCTGTGGCTTTCTTGGTTGAAAATGTCAGAGAAAGTATCGCTTTTGTTGCTGATTTATTTGACATAGATTAGAAACACTGCAAAGTCCTCAGTACATTTCTTGGCCTTCATGCTATAGTTAGGATAAAAAAAATCCTTGCCTATTAGACTTACTGTGCCTCTGCCAAAGTCCAGGGTTTGGGCCTTTTTTAGTCACAAGGAATTTTACGAAAAAAAATCAAATTTCTATTAAAATTACAAGTTTTCCTCTTACTTTGCACGAGCCCCAGTCACGGCTTGGTTGAATGCAGCATTTTTTGAATTCTGTGTTCCAGTGCCAGTGGAATACCCTACCAAGGATGGGTTGAACTCACGAAGAATATCTGCAGAAAGAGACAGCAACCTGAAATATTGCTTCCTGCAGCAGGTAACAAATGAGGCAATAAAGGTTAGACTTCAGTAAAAGACCATTAAAAAGCTTTAGGAGACAGATATAAAAAAAAAAAATTTAAAAAAATCAACCTTTAAGTATAAGAAACATGGAGATTCATCACCATACAACTATTTCCCTGCCTTCAAGATTTCTGAATTTCATGAATTCAGATATCTCACGACCCAACACAACTATCTTGGCTAGCAATGCCTTTTTGCCTGGCAAGCAAGGCTGGGTAACCATACACTCAGGCAGGAGAACCTCATGCCATCATGCTCTAACTGCAGTCAGGTTGGAATCAAATCCTTTAGCCTGATGGCCCCAGATGTATTAACCCCGAAGACCCCAGATTCCCTCCTAGATCTTAGGTTACAAACCAGCCTTACAAACACCTCAGATCTGAAATGTCCTGACCTTTAAAAAGCATGTAAAATCTGATCTTGTAATGTGATTCTGCCCCTGCCTAAAACAACTTTCCCATACAGTCAAAATAGTTTCTTTAGGCTATGAGCTAAGGTTGGGATTTATCTATCCCAAACACATTTATACTTAGAACTACAACCAACAGAAAAGTACTGTAAGAGCCAAAACCTAGCATAGTTAAGTCATGCACAGCATATTACAGCCTGGTTGTTATGCAGCTGCTACTCAGGAGTGGACACTAAACACAAAGGGATTGCTTGTGTCATGCTACAAATTTTAACATTTTCTCCTGTCTCCTTTTGTAACAGCAGGAATTCGATTAATAAACACCACTACATTTATCAAATTTACAAGTTCACTTACTTGGTAGTGTCGTGACTGTGCTTATGTTTTCATTTCCTCCAGCACTGTTAAAAAGAAAGAACAGGGGAAAAGTGGTGTAAGGCATGATGGACTCGGCAAGGCAATGGATGAGGTAAGAGAGTGCCCCCCTTTTGGGGTTACCGCATATGTACAGAGCACGCTGGTGGCTGTGCTGAGCCCACCCATGCCCTGGGTGCCTGAACCGAGGGGGTCACCACATCAGAGACACTGCTCCAGCAGAACAATCATATTAGAAGCCCTGTACAGCAGCTGTTCTTTCAGCTCTTTCACGTGTTTTGGCATATGTCCAAACCCAGATGAAAGAAATGAGATTTTTTTCGAGGCTGCTACCTTTGCTGCAGTTGTATGTAGTAAACTATTTATAGCTTCCATTTTCAGTTAACAAATCTAACCAAAACAAAAATGTTCTAAAAGCACATATTTCAGCATGATAAGTAAAATCAGTACCTTTGCCTTCCCCCTCTGCCTTCCCCCAACTCACTGTTTCACTCATCTGGAAGAATACTACTAGACAGGTGAAATTCACCATTATGTTTGCATGCTCTTTATTCTCCTTCATGCTGAAAAACATACTAGTATACTTGTTGCAAAAAAAAAGTCAGTAGATTACTAATAAAGATCAAAATATAAAATGTTTGACTTAGAACACCTCTATAATGTCCCTTTAATCTGGAACAGATTTTGAAGTACACTAATACCATCCCTGGAAGTGCTTGAGGCCAAGCTGGATGGTGCTCTGAGCACCCTGTTCTAGTGAAAAGTGTCCCTGTCCACGGCATGGGGGTTGGAACCAGATGATCTTTAAGATGCCTTCCAACCCAGCCATTCTATGATTCTGTGAATGTGTTTAAATTTCTTCTAAAGTTGCAGTGACTTAGATTGGTAAAAAATGAGGAACAGAAGATCAGCCTGACAAGTTTGGTGTTAAATCGTACAGTTGCAGATTAACAAGTGAGCATGATAGCTTTTCTCCAGTGTCTTTTTGACGTGTCTAACAAAATGCTGCATATGTAAAAGTCTGTATTGATTCATAATTGATAAATGTTCTCCATGATGTAAGCAACACTGGGAAAGGATCAAGGAAAGAGATACTCCATATGAAACGACAACAGGAAAGATTCTTTTGTAGACCACCAATTTTAAACAAGACAAATGGGTGATGTAGGCCACACTGGGCAAGAGCAGACAGGATACAGAAAGAGCAGGGACAGAAATGCAGAATGAGTGATGCAATGGCAATGGAGTTTAGAAGACCTTGCTCCAGTGTCTCCTACAACCATGAGATTGAAAACGAACTTCTTAACAAGGACCCCATTTTTCTGTGTACCCAGGTCTATTTCAGCCATGCTACATTGCATTCTAGATAACCACTAGTTTGAGTATTTTCTTTGTTGTGAGTAATAGTATAGTCATGTTCCATCATGCAAAATGTGACATCATATCCAGTTTCCACAAGCCTTCATTTGCAACAAAAACAACTACACCAATCACAACTGAAGAAGACAGATTCTCTCCCATTGAGGGGAAAATTCTTGGGACTCACCTCCAAGAAAGACCTCGGTACTGAGTCAAGACATCCAGAACATCATTTGGTCTGGACCCTGCCCCATTAGCTGCCTGGAAGAAGAGTTCATCTTCAGAAAATAAGAATTGCTACAGTAACTAGTTCTATGACTGATCCTAGTCAGAATAATTAAAAAGCTTATTAATGAAGCAAGCTATGTCACCTTCCCAAAATAGAACAGGCCCCTGTTTTCAAGGAGATCAAAGGCTGAAGGTATTTTAACCCCATTCCAGTGAATTATTCTCTTCTATCAACTTCATGATTAGATCAAGTAGGGAAAAATTACTTGAGAATGTTCAAAATACTCATGTAATGTTAAATTTACATAAGGAATAAATAAGATAGCAGTGGTCCTGAATTAATAATTTATTATAATGTTCCTCACATTAAAAAGTTGTACAGTGATTTTATGTCTTCCCCAGTTTCTCCAAGGAAAAATACTACAAGGATTTAATGTGATAATTAGCCCAGAACATGTAGAACATGAATTTTAATAATAAGCAGTAAAGCAGTCACAATTGACTGGAGAATAACAACCAGTCTAGGGGTAAATAGCTTACATAGTACCAGGAATAGTGTTAAAATAAAAAAAACTCTCAAGACAAGTTACACTCGACACACCTGATGTTCTATTGCAATTTTAATCATGTGTTTAGTAAGCATGAATTACTATGGTTTTATAGGGTTTGGTATTATCATATATGTATTTATCATATTATATAGATACACAGATATACACAATCAGCTGCAGAACTTATTCTTTCTCTTCATGCTGCTTACTAATAACTTTCAGGGCCAATACCTTGGGAGCTGCCAAAAATCAGTAAAGAAAAGTAATTGTTGCAAGTCCACTCTAGCAGAATAGTTTTGCTGCTGCACAATCTAATCTTACATTTCTTCCTTGTGTGGCACTCTTGTGGACTTTAAATGGGAACTGTGTACTCAGACTGGACTCATGGTTTGATTACCAGTCAACCAAGGTGGAGTATGGAAAAAAAATGTGAAAAACGTGTCTGGCTCAATATGGCACAAGTGTATGTGTTCCATTTCCCAGGTTAAAAAATCAGGAATCTCATTTCAGGTTTTTCATTGTTAGCTTTATCAATGGCTATCCAGTGATCTTTACTTACTGTGAGTGAATCTCCCAGGGCAGCAATCACCTGAATATCTGCTGGTTTCAAATTATGAACTGAAAAAAAAATAAAGGCAGTGTAATGGAAAGAAAGAAAGCAAGCAAGAAAGAAAACTACAAATTGTGATGGTTATTAGACGTCTTTCTCAGAATAAGCAGAATAAAGCATTGCAAAGACAGTATTTTTAATATTCATGACAGCATCAGTTCAGAATGACAGAGACTGATAGGCATCTAATCAGAAATGATTGTTGGTGCCATAGTTGGGCAGTAGCCACAGTGACAAAGGAGGCAGCAAGATTCCAGTCTTGCATTTGTTTTTCCTCAAATGCCTTTTAACTGGTGAAAATGACTGAAAAGCAGTCACAGCTCTGGTGCTGGCACAGAATGGGTATTTGGAGCCATCACAGATTCTGAGGAAAGACAAAACCTACCCAAGGAACTCCATATGGATTTTTGCACCTTGGACTGCATTAACAAGAGCCCCCTGCAGTTTTTTCACCCTGGAAATGAAGGACCTGACTGCCTCCTATTTTTCCCACTGTCACTTCTTTGTTTGTACATGGAAGATGCAGATGCATAAACTTTCATCACCCTTGAGGCATCCTGCTATATGGCCCCTTACATTGTTCCAAAAAGCCTCTTAAAAACCACAGTCAACAAAGTGCACTTTCCAAAGAAAAAGTTTGCTCTCCTGAGCAAACCCAGATCTGTTCTCCTTCTCTCATTAAATGAAGTAGCTCTGTGACAAAAAGGCATAGCACTCTACCTGAAACTGGAACCGTATCAGAGGGAACCCGGTCAGGACAGGGAATATTTGTTCCATAACTCCTCTCCTGCAAAGACAGGCAGGGCAAGACTTCACATCAGTCTCACTGTACTCGGCTCATGATAAACCATTTACATCTCAGAGCATTAGATTAATTTAGATTAATGAAATCCCCCTGTACTTTGTATACAACTACCCAGCCCAGCCTGCCGTCAGTCCGTGCCTTTTGAAGGCAGACACAAACTCAGCCTGCTCAGAAGTCGTGCAGCCTTAGCAGAAGAGTGCAGCACAACTCTTGCTTACCAGTGGGGCCTGTTGTTTTAGAGTCTGAGCCATGTCGTGCTCAGCTATGCAACATTTGGTGTGCCCATACCCTGAACATCTTTTGCAAGACACTGTTTGAACATCCCTGAAATATCCTAGCACAAAGCCATACCTCCGTCAGCAGGCCATGAGCCTGCCTTCTCCATATGCCATTCTGTATGTGCAGCCAGGGATTTGCCCTCCTGGCTCTTTTGGGTTGCAACCTACTGGCAGAAATACTCCCAAAGTCTACTGTTAATGAAGGGCTGACCACCAATACACCAGAACAAACCATCACACAAGACTCAAAGGTGTGCTTTGGCTCCAAATCTCTCTGCAGAATTCCTTAAGTAAGCTAACTTGCCTAAGGAAAAGATACTTGTATGTCTTGTCTCATTGTACTGGATTGGGTTTTTAATTTTTAATTTAAAAACCCAATAAAACAACCACAAACATAATACAGTATTGCTCTGTACATCCTCAACATCCCCTACAGTACAGCTATTTCCAAAAACCAGAGTGGTAGGTACCATTGCCCCATGGCGAGGTCTGTACACCCCAAGTAACCAACAAAACAGATGGCACTATATTAAAATGTGAGCAGAAATTGACATTACAACTCCAGTGACGAAAGCCATTTTGTCAAGATGTGGTCTAGGTATTATGTTCTGAGGCATGAAAATGAACATTATCAACTCACTCTGCTCCTGCTTGGGAACACAAAGTTCCGCTCAAAATCTGACTTCGAAAACACAGTCATGGGTCTTTTTTTTTCCACACATCTAATCTGAAACTATCTCACAAACAAACAAACAAACAAACCAAACCAAACCAAACCACAAATCACCCACAAATATATTCCTCAGTTTTATTCTGGCATAAACAAGAAGAAATCAGACCCACACAGTAGTTGGATTTTATCTAGTTTCTTCCATGGTAGGATTACTTTCACTATCTTCTTATCCGAGGGAAAACAACTTTTTTGTCCAGATGTTTAACATAGGCTTTTGGCAGTGAAGGCAAGACTCATTTTAGGCTAGCTGGACTCACGTACCTTACTCACACTCTACAGAACCCCCAAGGAGAGAATATGCTATTAAATATCTGACTGCTTAGTCAAGCAAGGAAGTAAAAAGCTGTAGTTTTGCATTTAGTTTCCCCAGGTAGTGTTGTTCATTTAGGCTACAACACACTCTTACCCACCCGCCCCACTCCCTGGAATATACCCAGTCCATTGATGCAAGCAGTCCTACTATACCTGAGATAGTTCTTGGGTGTTTGATGTCCTCAGGGAAGATGAATACTTACTATTTCTATATGTAAACAAATATGGATTTTCCTGCAGAGTGAAGAGAGTATATTTATCAATGCTAGTGGAAACACAGCTGACATTAAAGTCTTCTGGCTACATTTTCTGAGAGAAAAAATATCTTTACAGTATTAATTTTTGAATGAACATTGCATTAGTGAAGTAAACCAGGTTAGACTTGAAAGTTAAATTTAAGTTAAACCCTGGTCTGAAGCCCTGTCCCTGTGCTCTAGGCACAGCACCACTTCCTGCCTTAAACCTAACATCAAACAAAACATAAAATTCTGTTTCTTTGATATTTTAATTGCTCTTCAGAACTCTTTGGATTCCAGTTATATTTTGTCACTATCAAATTATTGAAGTCAGAGCTTAAATGCAAAAGCATACAAGAACCTGTTCCTTAAGCATGAGATGCTCCAATCCGGTCTATTGACAGCACCAGGAACTAAATCAGTAAAACACAGCAGCGGAGGCAAATCACAGAAAATCTAGATTATATAAAATACATGGATTCAATTTTATTGCTGACACAAATTTGAATATTGATAATGCACCTCATACCTGCAATTAATAAATTCAGATTAGCTGCATATATTTTTTGGACAAAAAAAAAAATCTGACAGAAATTATTTAACTAAATTTTGTCAGAAGTTCTTTTTTTCAGAGTTTTGTCTGTAGAAAATAAAGATTCCATGCCAATGAACTTTAGGAACACTCAGTTTTTAACAGTGCAGTAACTTGGGCAAGTGCAGATTCCCAAGAACTTCAGAAAACAACAGTATTTGAAAACTTGGAAATGCTGCAAAGAATAAATAAGATCACAAAATAACAAGGAAGCCCTTTTACCTGAGATGGACACTGGACAGTTTTTGTGACACCATAAGGCTGCTTCTGTCCAACTGGCTGCAGCTGGAAAGGGAGACAACAGAGGAATTGTACACATACTGTGGATGGGAAGGAAGGGAGAGCAGCAGCAATGCAAAGGCTTTAGTGCCTGAAGATTTCCATCACGCTCATACACATATATCTAAAAATAATATATTTTAAAATTTCTTTCGCTTATGATAAATATTTATCTATGCATAATATACCACATGTATACCTACAAAAGCAAAGAACTGAAAACAAGTCCTCTCACACGATCAGACAGTCCTCCCATCATGACTTAAACTTCCATCCAAACATTAATTCAGCTTTTGGGAATGCTGACTCTCTAAGTGTTGATTGTTTATCCTACCTTTCAGGACTGTTTCATTATCTAAACTCTCACACATGTTAGGTATCACTAAAAGATGCTTTCCTACTCTGTATAGAGGCTTAGCAACATTTGTGTTTGTTGGCCTTCTTGAAACAAGATGGAGAGGGGACTATTGTAATGAAAAATTATGGAATTATTCAGAAAGTAGTGACAGCACAAAGGGGCAAATACCAAAAATAATCACTTCACCTGTTCAGGCAGCTTGCTGAGTGCTAATTAAATTGCAATCACACACAGAGGAATTGGCTGAGGGTTTAGATCCCTCAGTGCATGTCTGCTCAGCTTGGCACCAGCAGCTGCCAGGACCAACAGTCTACACAAGAAACAGGATGCAAGGGACAGGAAAACACAACAGCAGCAGGCTTGATGTTGCCAATACACTCTGGGCAGGAATGCTATATTCTATTTTGATTGTTCCATCAACGAAAAGAATGGGAAAATTCAGAGAAATAGAGAAGAGTCTTACAGAGTTTATATCCTTGGAGAGAAACATTTGAAGAAACAGTCTGGTTTTTGAGGGGGGAGCGAAAACAAATTTCCCCAAAATGTGCAAAATAATGAAAGGAAGAGAAAAGATACATTGGGATAGTTTCCCATCCTCCTAGGATGAAACAAACTAGCTATTAAATCCCATTCTTAAAAGAAAATACACTTACAACACAGAATCATCCCACAAAACATGGAATACATACAATATAGCATTTCCTGCCTAGATATTAAGTCCAAACAAGTACTAGACACTTGCATGTGCTGGGAGTGGGATGACAAGAACAAATTTCTCTAGAAGGCAGTAAATTCCATATGGCTCAGACACTCTGTTCTTCCAGCAAAGACTGATAGCTCCCATGCAGCTCAGCTGCATGGTCCTGGTCAGGGAATGGGGCACAAGGGTTGTATGTGGCCACCAACCCTCCTCCAAATTCTAGCACATCTGTCATGCTGGCCACTTAATGTGTGGGTCTGCTCCAGTACTCAGCAGGTTCTAAGGCAGCACAAATCCCTGAACACGGAAGAGAAACACGGGCAGCCTCCTGCTGTGCTGTTGAGTTTTGGTTTCTTGCCCAGTTTTAGTTTCTGTAACACAAAAGAGTGCCAAAAGACAAGAAGCTCATACTCTTAGGAAGCTCTTTACATACGTGAATGGAGATTTGCCCTCAGATATATGTCCAGAGGTAAAATTGATTAATTTTGGCAAAGGCCTACGATCAGGTCCTCTGTGGTAAACATCAAAGCTGTCCAAGTACGCAGCCAATCTCTCTCAGCTTTTCCAATGTCATTTATCTGACTGTTCTCTGGTGTGCTTAGCATCTGAATTGCATTGGCCCTAGAGAGTTGGAACTGTTTTGGTCTCATATCCAGTCCTGCCTAGATCAAGGCTTTAGGACATGATGGCTCAGCTCCTCCTCAATCTGGCTGAAGTGCAGCCCGAAGGCCAATTGCCACTAGATTTTCAAGGTTTTGCCCTTTGGCCAATAAGCAGGTAATCATTCCAGGAAAGAGACTGGTACCAAGCCTCAAAACAAGGTTGAGCAGGACAGCCTGGCAGAGAGCAGGAGAAGAAAAACCTCTGAATGTAGTTTCATTTTGCTACATTTCCTGGTCCGCAAGTCAATGATCTTGATCTCCTATCAGCTCCCAAGATTACATTATGGGTTCTTTTTTAATTTTTAAAGAAGTCAGCATAAACTGTTGACTGGATTTCCCAGTAGAACTGGAGAGACCTTTATCAGGTCAGCGCACCTGCTAGTGCTTTTTGTGCTGAACACATCTTTCATATCCTTTCATCCTGCTCACAGCAAAATACAGGCAGACAAGGCAATCACAGGCAGGCAAAGAAGCAGCCCCGAAAAGCCCCTTTTTGATGACTGTAGCTGTACTCTGAAAAGTCCACTTAATCAAAGAGAAGTCAGGAAAAAAGATGGCAAAATGAGTTGAAGGGATGGTCACCATTTCCACAGTCTTCCTTCAAACCTGATGTGGCAAGATGTGGGTTTGCCACATTTTGCTCCTCCTCCAGCTCACCTAGGCTGTCCCCTCACTAAAGGAATGACCTCACACTGAGAAAAAACACTGAAATAAAGCAAAGTAGCTATTTGCCTCCTACATTACTATATTTCAGCTCTGGTGGCTCCACAGCATGCACATTCCCCAAGTCTGGGTAACTGGCCCTGACACAGCCAGCCTTAAAAGCACAGCTTTGTTTTGTTTATGGTTTTTCATCTTTGCTGTTTCCACAAAATGCTCCTGGGCAATCAGAGTGACAAGAATAGAGTAACATGCCATAGGATGGGTTGCTCAAAGACAGAGCACAGAAGGATAAATAAAGTTTGTGCAGAAAAGGTTTCAAGACAGAAGAATGAAACAGAAGGCATCTATTTTATGATGGAAGAGCTGAGGTAGGAACTGTGATTTCATCACAGGGAATATCACAGATAACAGCAAAGGAGATAAATGGACCCAGCATGGCTGTTCCAAGGTTACCAGCACAACAGCTTATCAATTTTTAACTCCTTGGCTCCTACTAACTAACTAAAGTCCTACGAACTTTAACTAAAAGATAACATTTTATTAAAGTACTGTACTATTCTTCTAGATATATAATCTGGTGGAATAGAAGCCTCTCCCTGCCAACTGTGCTTCTTTAAATGATCAGGGCTACAACATCATTATTATTGCTTGAATTAGAATAAAAGAAAACAAGAATATGTATGAATTTATTTTTAAATGTGGTTTATAAAAAGTTTGTTGCAGTATAGACTTTTTTTCCTTCATGCCTAGGATAATTTAGACAGACACAGGAAGAGTAGATACTCTCCAAAGAAAATCTTATTAACACATGGACTGCAAAACAAAAAAAAAAAACTATATTTCATCTAACTTAATTGCTCATTGAATGTTCTTTTTAATAAAAAAAGAGATTGTATGTGTTATAAGGTTACTAGAAAAAGAAATAGGAAATGCTGAAAGCTTATGAAAAGTAAAATCAAAATTTTACCTAAAACAATGCATGTCAGGGCATATACAAACAGTAGCATCCTGCGTATCTCTGTTGAGCTGAAACCCACATACCTGCTTTTTTGTCTTGTTCATATTGAAAAGCAACTTATGTTTCTTCACTTGCCCCTATAATCAATTTTAAAGTGCAAACTCCTCCAGTTGTACATGCATCCACTCAGTCTCACACACACAAATGCTCTGCGTCTGCAGCTCAAGCCTGCAGGGGGAAACAGCCCCCTACAGAACAGGTCATGATGTTCAAGGTCGAATGGGTCATAAAGTCCACATTTCTTTCAGACAACCTCTCCCACAAATAGAAACACCATTTTATGGCTTTCCTCAGCTGGATAGGACATGCAACTCTAGAGGACATAACAAGAGCTCCTCAAGGTTATCTATCACCTTTTCACTGTGAGCAACAGCAGCACAAAGAGGGTGGTTAAGGAGGAGACAGCAGTATAAGACTCATTAGTGAAGAATGGTGGGGGGATGCAGGATAGAGGACAGAGCAGACAGGAGTATAATTGTGATACTCTCATGTTAGGACAATCCTCAGTCAACCTGTGCTGGGGTGTCAAAGAGGTAAGATTAGCAAAAATAGGATCTGTCACAGGTCATTTACTCCATGAAGCTTCCCAAAGGGCTACTCTGAAAACCTTTCTAAAAAGTTCTAAGTAGAACATAGCAGCAGAGTGGGATTTGTCTTGGAAGTGTAGGGCATTTAGCATTACTCAAGAGAAGTCTCCCTGCACAGCTGAGGATAGCAGTCATGGGACAATTCTTGTATTCTTCCTTCTCCTGCCTCTTAGCTACTTCAAAGCATGGCTTGTGCAGGGTTGCTACCAGCATCCAGACCAAGTTCAGCAAGAAACAGTCTCTGTGGTACTGCTTACCATGTTGTTCCAGAGGCCCACAGTCATGAAAATATAATCTTCCAGAATTTCCACTTGTGTCTTTGGTGTGGTAATCAAATCATCCTTGCCCTGAAAGAGAAAGTAGTTAGAGTATCATAAAATAATTAAGACTATGGAAAGATGAGATAGTCAGTCACAAAAGTCTTCAATACATAAAATAATATTCATATCCAATAGAAAATCAATCTTTGGTATTCTCATTAAGCCACTTGCCACTGATCTCAGTTACTACTGGTGTGTCAACATAGAAAGATGCTGGGTTTGTAAGTAGTTGTTGCACATCAACAGGACAAGAAGAGTAACAATACAGCATGACCACAATAGTGACACACAGTAGAGCAGGAAGACAGATGTGAACATATGAATCATTTGGAATAAATAAAACAACTTCTAGTTTACACAGGGATTTAAATATTAGAAACACGCAGAATTTGTCTTAAGAGGGCATGCTGAATTTTAAATGAAGTGCAACTGTTGGAAAAGCTTGGAAGGTTACACTTGGTAGCCTGCAGGCATACCACAAATCAGAAGAAAAAAATCCACCTATGATATATGACAGTATTTAAAGAAATAATAGAGCAAATTACTGATGGATAAAGTAATGCCATGAAAGTTAGAAGTCTGCTATTTGCATATGTACCAGCCATTTACAAAAAAAAAAGGCTGGCAGAAAATAACCCCAGCAGCAAGAAGAAGATTTTGCAACATAGCAAATCCTTTCCTTTCCCAGAAGAAAAACTTCTCCCAATTCACTTTGTTCTGATACTGAGCTGATGAGAGATATGGAATTACCTCAAACTCATGGAGCTACCATGATGCTTAAAAACCCAGACCATGGGTCACTACCAGCCTATTTTACAAGAAACCACCTAATGTGATGGATTTTGACACCTCACTCCACGTGAGCCATTCTTCAGAAAGTAATATTCTCCCTCTTCATTGCCAGATCTTAGACAGCCTTGACCTTTCAACTTCTCTTTAAAGATCAACCATGACACAACCATGCCTAACATCCTAGGCAATCCCATCTTCATTCCCTACTGCCTAAACCAGAAAAAAAGTCTGAGTTCCCAGACTCATTGCAGGGAAATAACTGTACTTTCCAACATAGTTTACAAACACCTTTATCTTTTGTCCCTC
This sequence comes from Certhia americana, assembly GCA_018697195.1. Classification (NCBI taxonomy): domain Eukaryota; kingdom Metazoa; phylum Chordata; class Aves; order Passeriformes; family Certhiidae; genus Certhia; species Certhia americana. The sequence continues at coordinate 84,469,325 of CM031859.1, read as the reverse complement.
TAGCCCTTTTAAATACTTCATATTACCCACTTTTTGCCTTTGTTGTCAAGTAGATGAGCACCAACAGCTTCCAGACACTTGCAACTCTAGGTGCAGAGGTGCCATAGCTTGATTTATCCTGGAGCATAGTATTCAAAAAACACAGGATTTCTGGCTGGTGCTGTTTAAATCAAGTTCCACTCTCAGGACTTCTGTGTCTGATCCTGAGATGTGTTCTTCCAGTGCCTGACTACCCTTTTCTTCCAGAATTACACAGCCTAGGACAGGAAAGCCTGCTGAATACTGCACTGTCTCAGCAGACACAAACCAGAAAGAATGGAGCAACTTAAGTTTACTCACCAGTCCGAGCAGCAGATTTCTTCCTTGGAGAGAAGGCTGAAGAACAACAGTGAAGTCATCCTTTTGATCAAACCTCTCAGACTCCAGTAGTTTTTCCAAAGCATCCTAAACAGACAACCGTTTAATGAGACAAGTATTATCGGGTAGAGAGTGTAACGTATGTGCAATTCATCAGGGCTTAAAGTAAATTTAAATTATCCCCATCCCTAATAAACCACAGAAATCAAATTGCGTAATCCAGAACAAAGACAGTTTGATTTAACGAAATCTTGTTACGCAACAACTGGAAAATCCTTGTAGCTATGAGAAAGATGGTTTACCATCATATTCTTAGAAAGGGCAGCGAGCTTAGCAAGGCAATGAAATGTCATGTCTATTGCCACCCTGGCATGTTTAAAAGAAACTCTAGCACAACTGTCTTTGTCTTAACAGAAAATTTCCCTCTTCAAGATCATGTGGCATTTTACTGGACAAGATGGATCATTTCTCTGATGGGATATGAAAAAAAGTTATATAGACATTTAAAACTTCAAGAGATACTAAGATCACTCAGGTATAGAGAGAACTTATTGTCAGTATTTCTGAGGTAAGAAATCGGATCAGGATTGCTATGGCTATGCTGATAGAAAGGTTGTTACACAACTTCCTCACTGTTCCTCCCTTCACTCCTTGCTTCAGGCCAATCTGGAAAATGAATAGACATGTCTAGCAATATAAGAGCCAAAAAACAGAGAAGATGCCATACCTGATAGGACCACCTCAGTATGTTATCCTGTAATGTGGAGTGTTCAACATAATTGCACTGATTCCTGCCTGGATTGCTGCAGAAAAGAATTAAAAATGTGCAAGGCTTTATGAACTTTTGATAACATTGATAGCATGAATTCTTTTAAGCCACTGAAAAGCACATACTAAAGACTAAATTGTTTTATGTGTAGAAAAGGCCACATGGAACACATTAATTTTTTATATAAACATAGAATAATATATATTCCCATATCCAGAGCTTTGTATCTCTTTTGATATGAAAGCCTAGTCAGTTGACAAGTATGCCAGACTTAGATTAGCACAGGATCTCACAAGCTAGCAGCATGCTCAAGCTTAAAATAGCAGTTGCACTGGTTTTCAAACATTTCCCACTCTGTAGTCACACAGGAAAATTGAACAAACTCAAAATACTTCCAGAGGAACATTTTCTTTAGTATTGGGCATGAAAACCTACATCTAGAAACATAGATGGAAGCTGCAGAAGGTTAAACATGCTAAAGTATGACTGGCACTGTCAGATTTCAGACCTGCAAGGTGAGATGGGCATACTGCGTATTTTTGAACCTAGCTGGAGAATTCTGAGAGTTCCCAAAGGTGTAGATGGGAACAATATAAGATACACAAAAGATTAGTCAGGTTCCAGCAAAAATATACTCCCTTGAAATTTACTGGATGGATTGAAATCTGAGAAAGTATCTGGGAGGTTTCCAGATATAAGCAATAAGTATGTCTCAGGATCCTTTTCACAGAGCTCTAGCTAAACCCATAAAATGAGTTTTCTGATAAAGTGTTCTTATTACTGCTTGCAAGTGAAAGAAACATGAACTCAGGACCAGAATATTTCTGAAGCCTAACAGAGGAACCTCATAAAACACATGAGGAGAGTTACATGCCTAAAATAGCGTTCATGCATTACTTTTAGTGCAGATGCTTCTAGTTAGTAAGAAATTAGTAAAGGAGGGAACTTCAAACCCCATTAAGTCCCGAACTTCAATGCCTAAAGTTAAGGCATGGGACTGAAAGTGTCAATCACTATTATCCTCTTTGACTCTTGAAATTTCACATTTTGGTATGGATTCATATTTCTCTCTCAAAGCACAGTTCATAATGACAACTTGGTAACCAAATACCAGGTGTCCTTATCTGGGAGAGGATCTGGGACGGAGACCATCTAACTAACTTGTGGGAATTGTGTTTATCAACCAGACAAATACAGCTATGAGAACATGCTGACAACAAGAAAGCAAACTGCCTTAAGTACAAAAGGAAATACAAAAAATCCTCAGAGGACAAAAAAATAAAAACCCAGTTCTATTTCATTTATTTAATTTTTTAGGGCCTTCAGTATGTTACAAGGCCCATATTCTTAAACACATCTTTTCCACATTTCTCACATTTTTTGTCTTCATGATTGTGCAGGAGAAATAAGCTAGAGTGCCCCATGCAGTCGCTTTTGACAAGGAAGGCTTCTCCTCTCCTTGTATTTGTTAAGTACATGGTTACATAGCAGCCAGACCTCTTCCCCCCTTCCATCAGAACATCTCTGAGGTTGTGCCCTTGCAAAGCCTGTGAAGCACTTCAGGATGACTATATTAGTACATATGGTGTCCTATGCCACGAGCACAGGGAAAAAAAAATACTGTGGAGTAAGATGAAGTGTAATCTCACCAGCTGTAAACTACTCCATCAAAACTGCTCATGTGCACACTCCTACTCCATACTAAATTGGGACACAAACTACTCACACTTTTGTTGGAAAGTACTGAGAAAGACAGATAAAGAGATGCAGTTACCATAAGGAACTTACAATGTGGATGTTCTCTACCCTAGCATATCCTAAGACCAAGTATTTCCAATAGCCTAATAATGTCCTTTAAAATCAGTTGCTCATTCTGTGAACGTTGATATGTAGAAATTGAAACTTTTGAAGTACCTACAGAGCTTCTGACTTGAGAATCGCAGAACAAAAGTATCACTGAATAAAAAGAAGGGGGTAACTATGGTGCAGTTTTGTGACCATAATCTGAGTGCTGGGTCTGGTTGGGATGGAGTTAACTATAACAGCCCATAGGGTGCTGTGTTTTGGATTTGTGGCTAAAACTGTTGATAACAAACCTATGCTTTGGCTCTTGGTGAACAGTGCTTGTTCACAAGGCTTTCTCTTTTTCATTAACTCTGACACAATATTTAAATATGCTGTCCAATTTGAAAGGATTAAAAGCACTAGCTTCCTAGTAAAAAATATATATTTCAGAGAGACTGTATCAGAAACAAAGTGAAGACTTAAAATCTTTTACATACTTTTGTATTAAGGGCAGAAAAACAGTCCAGTAGATTGTATCTCAGTCATAAAGTCACTGCATATGCATAGCTATTTGCTGAACACCAGCAGAGACAGTAACAAGAAGTTAAAGAAACTTCTTACCTGGCATTACTGTAATCTTGGCATGCAAGAGAGGCAGTTGTGAGTTCAGTGGAATCCACTAGATTTATGAAGACCTTGGGAACCTGCAGTAATAAAATAAAAATAATTCGTGCTAGATTTGCAATTAAAGATCAGCAAGCAGCAATTACGGTAAATTACATCTACAACTTCACATGTATTACCTCTGGCCTAGGATTCTGCCTACATAAAATCAATTATCTAAGTCTTTCTCAATTCTGTCCTGAACCCTGCTCCTATGCCTGCTATCTAGGATCATAATTTATGAAGAACTTGTGACCATGCCTTCTTGACTTAGGCATGGCAATTCATTTTATATAATGAAAATGGCCACCAGCCAACTAAACTGAACTCAAATGAACTTGGGACTGTCATTTTTGTGGCAAAGTAGCAATGCAAAGCTGGGGACAAAACACCCTGTATAATAGCACAAGCACTCATGCAACCCACCACACCTCTCCCCGATGCAGAAAGCAGCTTTTCATTTACATAATGATTTTCACTTTTACAAGTGCACATAAACAGATTCTGGAAATAATGGTAGAGAGAATCTGAAGAGAATGTGTGGGTGGAATTTCCCCCATAAACAACATTTGTCGAAGTCAGTTGGAGAAAAACGGGTAGTTATGGCCTGAAGCAACTAAACTGTAGCAGGTTTAGAATATGCTGTAGGCTTTCAATGCAACAAAACAAAATTATTGGAAGATGCTACTGAAATAATTCAGTTAAGCACTTTATAGTCTGCTTTAGTAGTAATCTATCCTCATCTAATCTACTGTCATTACTGTCTACTAGTAGACCAAGACGCAGGCAGAACGCTTCACAGAAACCATCCTAGATAAGCAGATAATTCTTAGCTCAGCCAGCTAGAAAACCTTTAGAGAGGCTGAGATTTTTAAATTAACACAAAATAGGAAAAAAGATCTATTATATGCATTTCAATATTTTCCCTGGACTGCAAAAGTCATCACCAGGTAGCTAGCAGCCTGTACACTGCCTAAAAGTAATTAGATATCAGTTACTTTCACCAACAAAATTTAAGACCTGGACAAATGTACTCCAATATTCACATAAATAATTTTAAAAATACCCAAAGATTGAGTGGTACATTATCTTGTGTTGCAAAACAGAGTGGTTACCAACCATCCTTTCTCTTTAAAAAGCCTGCGTCAAATTTTTTAAAACAGGAGTAAAACACTTAGTGAAAACAAACGGAGCCAGTGAGTTGAAGTCACTGAGACTAGTGTTCTAAGTCTTGTGAAGAGTGGTACAAGCCCTAGTCTAGTAGGGGAGACTGGAAAAATACTCAAAGGATTCAGCTGTCCAGGGTTGATGGATATACTTTACCTTCTTATACAAAAAATCCAAGACAGCTGTAAGCTTTTCCAGGTTTTCCGATATGCAGTCCTTCTGTAAATGAGATGGAAAAGACCATCAGATCTAGCAGAAAAAACAGTTATCCATTTCCTATAAATCTGTGTATTGAGCTGTATACTGAAGGGTTATTAAGAACCACTCTATTCTAAATTCAGCCTCAGCCAGCAACAAGTAAATAACATGGGAATTAGTCTTGTAATTTAACTGCCTATAAATAGACAACTTGACAAACAGTTAAAAAAAGACAGAGATAGGGAAGAAAAGTATCTTTATACTTGAAGGTGGAAAAGAGTTGTTCTACTAAGACATCTCAGACTAGGGATGGTAAATGTTAAAAAATACAGATGTTTATAAATACAAAACACATCATGTGCCAGGAGCTTACATCATTGGATAGAGGCATCCCAACATCCCAGACCTAACTACTCCTTTGGTTCCCTGTGTCAGAGAGCAGAAAGCTCCTTAACTACCTGCCTTGACTGCTAAACCATCCCACAAAATGCTTACCAGTTGTGTGGAAGCATTGGAGAAACATGGGACTTCAGCACTAAAAAATACTGTGATCAGTTTCCAGTCATTTTGGAAGTCCATCATCTGGGAGAAAGAAAATAAAGTATTAGGATGACAGGTGATCTATTTGCTATCTTCCTTTCTCCCACACAATTTGCTGTGGGTTCAAAACCAGCAAACCCAAGCAGTAGTCCACGGCCCAACCCTGGCCATCTTGGTCTCTTCCATTTCACAAGCCATCCAGTTTTCCTTGGACGGTTAGCAAATGGATGGTTAGGCATCAAGTGCTGCAATTAAAGCTGAAAAAAGCTCAGGATAGAGCCTGAAATTGTTGCTGCTGTAGGAGACTCTATTGGAAAAGATGAGCATGGACAGCTTAGCCCAGAACTTGATGTTGTCCCTTTCCATCACTGCTGCATCTTTCCAACAGGATTACCGTATGTGAACTGATGAGAAGGGGTCACACTAGTGGGACAAAGACTGGAATAAAAAATCTGAGAGCTAGAGCACTGCTCAGCTGTGCTGTGTTTGTCAGGCAATGCTGTACAATCCTGAAGAGCCTTGGTTAGAACCACACAGTTCCATAAACACGCATACTAAATCCCTGTAGAGCAAAGAGGCAAGAGCAGAATTGCCTTGGCAATTACATTTTCCCATTATTTCAAGACTGTTTTACAAAATAGCATCATGGTTAAGAATAAAGGAGAAATGAATGCTTGAAGCACCAGGATGGGACCTAAAAAGCACTCATCCACGAGCTGTAATTCAAGCTCTCACCAGCATCAGCCAAAGCATATCTAGGTCTTTATTGTCCTTTTTGAAAATATGTTCCTAAAGGACCAAAAAGGAACTGAAGGGACAAATCCTGAGAATTATTATTTTGGGTTGGCTTCTCAGAAACACTGGCACAGTTACAGAGTGTAGCTAGCAGAAGTCTTACATCTTTAGCCAACAGAAAGCAAACACACTGGCTTCCCTACCAAGCTCTTCAGCTGCTTTGACAAAAGTAAAAAAGGTGGGATACTTTCAGAACAAAAGTCCGCACTTGAAAGGCACAGAATTGATTCTTATTTACAACAGAAAGGCTGAAGTCTGTTAACCTCAAGAAATGGCATTTTCTATTTTGAAAATATTTTTGAGCACTAAGTATTAAACCACTTTTCTGCCTTTTTCTGCTTCAACACCATGCTTTCTGAATTGTCCTGTGCTTTAAACAAACCTGTTCCATTTTCATGAGCTCCACTATTTCTTCAGCTTGATGTAGGAGGTCTCTGAAAAGCAGAAAGGAAGAGAGAAATTATGCAGCCATCAGTAAGCTGAAAGCTTTGGCTGATTTTTACCATTGAATCAAACAACATTTGAGGATTCAGGTTGGATTCATCTTTTCTCTCCTAAATGTATTAAGATTAGACAATTGACTGTGCCACCCAGAGAGCTTTGGGTGATTAGTTCATATTCAGCTATCTGACTTATGTGCACTTAGATGAAAACAGCACCTTAGTAGGCACACCTCAACTTCTATTTGAGCCAAAAACTTGTTTTGCAGCTATAAAGAGACCTGACGTTAACTCAGGTGATACAGACCCCAAAGAGGGGCTTTGTTCCTCCTGAGTCTGAGAGGTGCCGACTGAGCCACAATGACAGCCTCTGCCAGTACTGAGCATATTCTGTGCCCAGTGAAGTACTCCAGCATCAAAGATTTCCATCCTTCCCCTTGCCAGCTGTACATCAACTGCCCAGCCAAAAGCCCCTCAGACTCACCTGGCTTGACTGTCTGGTGTCTCTCCCGCCGTGCTATGTGGAGGGGACAGATGTAGGACCGAGGGGTTGAAGATGCTAATGAGACCTGAGTGACACACACAGGTTAGGTGGCTTCTGAACCCAGCAGACTGCTACTCTGCTGATTCATTTAACACAACAGAACTAAAACAGCACCAGAACATGTAAAGTCTGAGGATCTCATGGCAAGCTCAAGAGGTACCCCCAAGCCCCTCTGCAGCTGTTTTTCTTGGTTTTGTTCCTCACCTTCTGAAGTGAAGTTTTGATGTCTGAATTTGCCTCCAGACTCAGGTAAAAAACCTCCACCCCACCTCATGTCAGCCACAAGTATTGTAGGTGGGCTTAAATAGAGGCAGCTCTAGAAATGAAGTGACTGGGAAAGGCTATCCAGGGGGACTCATGAAACACCAACAAGTTGCCATGTTTCAAACCCCTTTTACAGAGAAATAGACATCACACTAAGAAGTTAAGATACTAGGCAGATGATTTGGAGGGCAGGACCCTGGAGCTATATATTATACAGCATTTCAGTGGGCACGAATGTTTTACTTGCAATGCCCTTTAAGCAAGTAAAGGCTGCCTTCAGAGACAGTCAATAAGCAATAAATTCCCATACATGGCACAGCTATGGCAGTCCCAGTGTAAATCCTAAGTACATGGCAGTTCTGGGCAGGCAAACCCATACAAGGTTTCACTGGGCCAGCACAGGCCACAAGAATACACCAGCAGAGACTGTGTAGTGGGTAGAAATAAGAGGCCAAAAAACCCTGTTGGGCATTTAAGAATCTTGCAACAGTCTGTGACGCCCCTTCTTCACTGCTGTTTGTCTACCCAGACAGTCTCTTTAAAGCCATCATGGACAACCCAAGCTGGCTGTGCTCATGTTCCCAGGTACACCACCCCTCAGGCTTCCCTTACCCCCCTGCAGTGTGGCTGTGCTGCACCTGCTCTGCAGCCCAGCAGAGCCCTGGAGCTCCTGCCAGCAAGCTGTTATATTAATTGGCTGAAGTTTTAGTGAGACAGCAAGACGCACCTGTTAAAGCTGCCACGCTTACTTCAAGGAAGTTCTTTCTTGTGCTATAGAAAAGGAAGAGAAAACAGGAAGTTCCTGTTATTCCATTTCTCAAAGAAAAATTACATTACAGCAAAGTCTCAATTTCTTATTAGTTATGCTACATCTCAGAGTGAAATTCATGGCAGCTGCTCCAAGTAAGAATGGGGCCTTTCTTTCCCCCAAACTGTCATGTCATCAGCTACTGCTGAGTAAGAGCACAGTCTCAGATCTCAATTTTTTGTGTCTCTGTACCCTCTGCATGCTGCAGTACTTGTGCTTGTTTATACATAGTGATGTGGGAGCCTCTCCATCTATACCCACATACAAGTGGACACAGATGTTTATGCAACTATTAAAAAAACTTAGTATTTTAAAGTTTATCTGTGCAGCACTAAATCCTCATCTGGAATGCTATGACTCAAAAGATCTGCACAGACCTGCAACTACAAGGTTTAGCCATATGTTCACTCACTGACTGAGATCTGCTAAAGGGGAATGGAAGTAGGAAATGGGGTAAAGTTTTCCATGAAGCACTGGGAATCAGCCAAGCAGAGGACAGGGTATCTGGACTACTGGGTTCTTTCTTAGCTCTGATAAATCCCTGCTTTCTAATCTCTACCTAGTGAATTATGATACCGACCGCCTAGAATTTATCACACACCAATGATTCTTAATCAAGGGTATTGCAACCCTAAGTTATTTCTATATCCTTCATAAGTAAAAAAAATTTGTTACCGAAGGACAGGAAAAGTTACAGGGCCTCAAAATCCTTTCTATTTTACATAGGCTTTCTCCTCCTCTCTATAAAACAATAAAAAACTGCTTGGGTCTAACTCCCACACTGTGATACTATAGAGATTAGGATAATGAAGCTTATAAAAGCTAACTATTACCTTTGGAGTAAATCCTCACCAGATCCTGGTGTCTGTGAATAAAGAAGCAATAAGAATAATATTAAACAAAGTGTTAACTAGACCTGCATATGCTGCTCCCCTTTCGTATTTCAGTCCTGTTAGAGACAGTATTGTTTCCTACGTACTCTTCTCCATTGTGTCATAATCACTCACAGATTTAGATTATTTTCCAGAACTTCCCTATTACTGTGCATCTTCATGGTCTGGTAATCATTTTTCAGTTACTGCTTTCATTAATGATTTTTTTTTACGTATGGCTTAAAATAGAATTTGATTAGTTGAAATCAAATTCCATAAAATAAAATGCTGTTCTAGACCAAATTTCTCTGGATCTATTCCTACTCCTTTTCAACAACGGACATGACCCAAAGTCATTTAGAGAATGTACATAGATAGCACTCAGACAGAAGGGTGTCTGTTAAAAAGAAACAACATCAATAGAGGAACTTCACTGATTTCAGAGACTTTGATGAGGAGACAGTGACAGAGATGTTTGCTCTAGGAAAGCAAACATTCCTGAAAAGAAAATCATTTACATGTTTTTCTATGACACCCCCACAAGCAACAAAGACAAAGAAGACCAGCACAAAGAAGACTTGCTCCAAAGGGCCATTGCATCTGGTGTGGGTGAAGCACCTTTACATTCACGACAATAAATTCTTTCAAAAGAGAGAGGTACTCTCAAGGAGTCCATAAATGCTGATTTTCTAAAGGAAAAGTATGATGTATTGACAGATACCATCTCAAATTTGAAAGATGTTTTGTAATAAGGGAGACTCACCCATTTTTCACATTTTCAATTTTTGCTCTACAGTCATTTTGACGCTTCCTCAAAGCTTGAGAACTGTGGTTAAATGCTTTACTTGGGCCTTAAATCTGTTCCAGATATCCACTTCTGACTATTAAGACAAATAAAGGTCCTCCACATCTGACTATATTATTACAGGCAGGAGAATTTAGCCCCTTATCTGTACCTCAGAAACATATCTTTGTGAGTCTTGTAGACCTTCTGCCTTCTAGGTAAGAAACCAGTTTCTACAGAAAACACGCGGTGAGATGGAAAATCTACTGCATTTCTCAATAATTTGTATTTGTTCCAGTTTGAATTTTCCCAGCATCTTCTTCCAGTTATTCAATCTGTTATACTCATTGTTAGGAAAATCCATGCACTCTAATCAAATATCATGGTTCTCTGCAAGAGCACTGTGATCAAATTTCCTCCTGCATGAAGTTAGCAGGCTATTTTTAGACTCAGGGTATACTGGAACACTGAACAGCAGGTATTTCCAGTCATCTTTTCACGAAAGAGTCTTTGATGCTTGTGGAAAGATTGAAGTTCTGAACACCCTGAGACCCCAAACTACATCATCAGCTGACTTCATCACCACAATGGAGGAAATGGGTCACATTCAGCACATTCCCCACTTGTACTTACTCTTTGCCAACTTCCTATTGCAGTGACTGCTTTAATGTCAGCTGGCCTTAGAGCATGAACTGCAGAAACACAAAAGACTTCAGGTTAGAAAAAAACCCACAAAACAGTAACCCTAAAAGAAAGTTACATTCATCAGTATATTAAAACATAAAGTTGGTTAAAATGGTAACAAGTCTATACTGATCACTTTGAATGGAGGGTTTAAACTAGTCAGAAAGCATGAGAAACTTTACTCAGGTGTTCAGTAAATACTTTAGGTGTTTAGAGGCACTGAAATGCTCAACCACCAAGCAAGTAAAGATCAAAAAACACTGCTGGGAATGATTGAAGTAATAGTGGCATCCCCAATCACCAGCCAAAGAAACAAAGGTAGAAAAGTAATCACAAGTGGGACAAAAAACTAAGGAGTTTATGGACCCTAGCTTCACTTCAGTCAATCCCATATATAGGCATCCCTGCAAACAGCTGATTTTTGCCCCAGCCCATTCTCAAATAATTTTGTGAGGGAAAGTCTCTGCAGAGACAATATCAAACACAAACCTGAAGATGAAGGGGTCTCAGGGAACATCGTCTGCCCACATGAAAACCGCAAGCTTCTTAGAGCCTTAGACATAAACAAAGAAATATGGTTGATAGCTTAGATCTAACAAGGAAATTTGTGGAATGAGAGGTCCTATAGGCTCCATTCTCACACAGAACCAAGATTTTAGTCAGGAAAAAAATTTCAAAGAACAATCACACCTCTGTTAGAAATAGACAGGAACAGAGGTCTGGACAGCTGCATTTTCAGTTAACTCTTCTAGAACTTGACACTTTCTGCTCAGTTTTCTTACTGATTGCCACAGCAAACAATGAAATGTGCTGAACACATCCTGTCACATTCATTGCTGCAGTGACTGCTTAGTCTGGAAGAGGTCGTAAGGACAGCTACTGCAGGCATCTCTGTGTGCTGAGGGGCACCCTATTGACACAACAAAATGCTACATCTCCAATATACCACAGGAAAGGCAGAATGAATCAGTTCTGGCTCCTTAACAACACCAGGTGAGGTCATCAGATAAGGCAAGGATGTGAGTGATGTTATTCACTCAGTGTGAGAGATAGTTCAGTACCAGTAGGAACATTGTTTAATGCCATCCCATATCCTTATGGTAGGCACAGCCCAACATCAAGTGCTTTAAAGGGACATGAAAGGCAATCCTTGCCTCCCCAGGTGACTTGGCAAGAGGTTCCCCCATCACAAGGACCATGAGTGGCTCTCTGACCATCACCAATACCTAAAGATGAAACCTGTATAGTGACAAGGGTCCCCACACACTCCCTAATGCCCAGCTGGAGGGCTTTAATGGTGCGGGCACTTTGTACTGTTATAAAGCAAAGAAAAGTTTAATCTTGTGTTTCCAAAAGAGCAACAGAGCATCTAGAAACAAGTGCTAACCACAAAAGATCTACGTACAGGATATGCAACCTAATAACAAACATTGCTCAGAGAAAACCTCATATCCTGATTACGTTCTGTAATCTTGCAGCTGCACTATCACGCTGCTGACTTGGCATTGGCTTTGCATTTCTTCTTTGTAGAAGCAGTTTAGAGCAACAAGCTGTATTCTTTCTTCTTCTGCCTGCCTCAGAGGAAGCAACAGCTTGAAGGTAAGGATAGGTAGTGAAAACAGAAAAAAGAAAAGAAAGCTGTACTCATACTTTACCTCTAGTTTCCAATATTCTTCCTGATCATTTGCATTACCTTAAAAACATTAAAGAAATGGTTATGCTATAACTTTTTTTACCTTAGCAAAAAAATACTTCATAAGACTCAATATACCTAAAAGCACAGAATCCAGAGAGGAGGCACCTTTCTCATCTGTCCTACTTTCCAAAGATGAGGCTCATCCCAACAAACAAACTTTAATTTTGCTATACTACAAAAAGCATTCAGTTATTAGAAGCAGGTGAGATCTCTTGAAATTAGTGGAACACAATGAATTTACAGCAATAGGTGATGAAGTGCTTGTGGATGCCCCCCCAAAGAACCCCATCCTTCATAGGCCTTCCCTACCTGTCTTCCTCTTCAGCACATTTCATACACTGATGTAGTCTTATTCAGGCCAAATTTAGAGTAGTTTGAACATGTACAAGGTGAAAGTCCTTAGAAAGGAGCAATTCACATTAATCTACTTCTTCCACAGTCAGGGAACATCATGACACTGTTGTGAATTTGCCATAGTGATACAGAAACAGCTGCAATTTCTTTCTTAGGAGAGTGTTGGCAGACAAAATAGCCTGTGGAGCCAGGAGTCAGGCCTGTAGATGTTTCAGTAAACCTTATTCTCTTTCCTTAAGCATACACTTGGATTTATACAAACAGATTTTGGTTTATTCTAAAATTTCCACAAAGAGAGCCACAAAGCCTAGGTCAGCTGAACTTCAAAGCACGCTCTCAGCTGTTCTTGCTTGCCTCACTGAATCCATCAACATCCAGCAAGTCTCATACAGAATTAGAATAATGATCCTTTAACAGTCAGGAGCTATTTTGGAATATTTAGCCCTGCTGAGTACTTCTGGTTTGCACACCTTTCTTTCCATGTCAATGACAGAGTAATAAGCCAGCTCAGTCCAGCAGGTGAGACATCCTTGGGTGTAGGGCAGCCAGCAGTGCTCACGCTGCAAGGAGGTGTGTCTGGCATGGGCAGGGGGCTCTGGGCAGTCTCTGGGGACATGGGTACCTGTGCACACAGGTCAGTGTGGTGACATAAAACCACTACTGTTCCCCATGGCTGCTTCAACCTGTCACCTGTGCCACACTACATGACCATATTCAATAAATGGCAGCAACTTCTATACATGTTTTTTTTTTTTTTCCCTATTTGGGTTTTAGCCATGAGCTATTTGCAAATTTATATTATTTTTGCAGTACTTTGTAGAAGGTTGAGACAGTTTCCTGGCTGTTGTGTGACCTATTTTTAACATTTCTGCCTGTGCTATCTGTGGTTTTTGATGATGCTTTACTCAGGGCAATAACCAGAGCCCCAACTCTGTTTGGAATACTGGAGGCAAAAGCAATGAGGGACTTGTTTGCATCACACATATGTACTGCAGGAACTCAGTATCTGAGAATTTTAACAACAATTTCAACTATATTTGAGAATAGTTCCTAAGGTTACATTGGGAGAGAAAGAGGATCCAGTCTCAGTTTCCAGGACTCAGGGAGCTGGAGGAACAGTTTTAATGTGTCAGACTGAAAGTCTATCTAGTCTGGGATTTTGCCTCTGACAATATCCAAACATAGATGCTTAGGCAAAGAATAAGGAAAATACTTCCATCTTCTATCCTCCCAACTATCTGTTCTATTGTGCTCCCTAAGCAAGCAATTATTTAATGTTGAAGAACTCCCATCTTTCTTCCACAGATTTGCCTATTTGTTTTTCTAATACTTTCACACTTTTGGCTTTCCCCAAGACCTGTGGCAAAAGATGCTTCGTAACTCAATTACATGTTGGAAAAAAGTACTTCTCATTTGTTAATAACCTGATTATTTCTTTGTTGCTCTTGCAAAGAGTAGTCATTCCCTTGTTTCTGCAAAATTTGCCATTTTGCATGCACCTGTATGTCTTTATCATATAGCTACCCCTTCTTTTCCAGGCTGAAGAAACAGTATCTTTGATCTCATGTTGAAATTTTGTCCTAAATCTGACCATTCTCCCCCTTTATCCTCCTCCTATGTTTTACCACACCTTTTTTGAGATTAAAAATCCAGACTGCTGTCAAGAGGCAGGTAAACCATGGCCCTGTACACAGCAGCAGCAATGTGCTTTTTATGCTGTTTTCTCACTAACTTCTGAAATAATTTCTCTCTGACTGTCACTGGCACTGATGTCTTCAGACAGTTGATTTCTGGGATCAAGCACTATCTATTCAGAGTTCACCATAGCGTACACATAGATAAGAGTAATATATAAGGGGAAAACTTAGTCTAAATTTTCATTCTGAACATCCTGAATAGCTTTACATCAGCAAGTTAGAATCCATTTTTACCCAGATCACTTCTGAACATGTGAGATCCCCCATGCCAACACAAATCAATATGAGCACCACAGTTAATAAAATGGACATGTTCATATTTCTGCTTGGTTCACTCCCTTGGGTGGATATCATCTAATCCAGGCAGTTCTTTTACTATTTGTCATCAGTTTGTTCAAAGTTTCGGTCGTTACTCTTCTTGTCCCCTGTGAAAGCCTGAAAGGCTTGGAGTGCAAGGCCTTTTTGAAGCTGTTATGCAAGGACACCAAAGGAAAAAAGAATTTGTCAGGCTTCAGCCTGCTTTTGTACATCAGTCAGTCCTACAGACTCCATGTTTCAGAAGAATTTGAAAAAGGATTTATTGGTTTTCATTCCTTCAACAATGATTCTTTGTTTCTCTTCAGATTAATTTTTGGCTTGGCTGATTAAATTTTAATCTCTTCAGTTTTCTTAGTTTGTTTTGGATTTACACTTTCCATAGGATGACTTTTTAAACTCCTGCTACTCCCACTATTATAGTTACTCCCTTACTATACCATTCAATAATTCTAACTTGTATTTTCAAATTTCTTGACATAAAAAGGAAGTATTTTTCAGATAAATCTCCCAAACTCCTTCTTCTCTTGCTCTTATAGTTAATCTGTTTCAACAAACAATTCTTATAGGCTATCAATCAACATCTTTTTCCCTGGATAAAGTTTTCAGAGGAACTGCAGCCACCATGCATATTCTTCCCTAAATTAAAAAGCTCAGATGTGCTAATTTCTTCTGATTACTTCAGGAACCAAAACTTCCTAACAGTTTATTATTTATCAGAGCACCTTATAATCCTCTGAAGATAGTGATCATACTGCTTAGGTAAAGCACTAATACTAGTTATGACATTATTTTCTTACAGGCAGAGACCTGAAGCACAGGGCCAACAAAGCCAAAGCATACACAGGTTTTTCTTGAGCACCTACAAAACTGTCATTGGCACCAAACACGTATTTTAGAGACCCAGCACAGGGAACAAGGGCTTCCCACTACCCTTAATATTACAGAAATCTGAACAATGCCTGGAATGCCAGGATGCTGACAAACCATTCACATAATCTTTCACTGAAAAGAAGATGATCATAGTTATGAATTCAGAGAAAACCTCTGCTCTTTGATAGAATTTCTACACCACTTTGGCACAGATCTCACTGCTAGTCTAATTATTTGGTGGTGTTTCTCTCACCAGAATGCTTCAGTGCCTAAGACACAGTCTATCCCCAGAACAGTGCAAACCAATGCAAACATCTTCATCAAAAAATGCTCAAACACACCCTAAACTGCATTTAAGATCACAGTTTTACTCACAGATTTTCTTCATCCTGCTTCTAAAACTCCTGCTATACACCCACCTTGCAACAACTGAAAATAGAGAATCCCAAATACTGTGCAATGCAAATTTTCAAAGGGCCTTCCAAAACTTACCTTCTGAGGAGAGCAACCAAAGGAGCAGCACACCTAACAATAGCTTCATGGTAACCACCTCTATGAACTGATAATCCTGGAGTGCTGTGTGTTAGATGTTAAGGCTGAAAAGAAAGAAATTATCTTCCTTTTTCTCCTTTATATCTTAAAAGTTGATAACTCAGCAGCCATAAAACTTATTAGCTTCTACCTTTGGAAAGCAAAGTGACGATGATATTTCATTGCCCATCCAAGGGTCAGAGAAGGGGCACAGCTTCTTCCACTTGTTCAGACAGAGCTGGCCATTTTTCAGGGGAGTTCTCAGCAAATCTAAGGACCAAGATCACATGAGTCAGCTTCCAGCAGGGTCAAGGCTCTTTCAGGCAATACATAACACATTAGTTTGGCATTAGCCTGGCTCTGCTGGGCAGGGAAGGAGCCTCTCTGCTCCTGAGGCAACAAGGACAACTGAATCCTATGTAGCAGCCCACACCCACCCAAGGAGGAAGGTTGTGTTCTTCCGTCTCCTTCCCTACCTGTGCTCCTTTCTTGCCTTCAACCAGACTCAGGCTGTGCCTGTTTCTCTTCCTCTAGTTCCTCTTCTGGTAGATTTTCCTCCACTGGGTTGTGCCTCACCAGTATTTGCCAAGACAGAGCAGTGCCAGACAGGATCAGTAACCCTGCCCTCATGCCACACAGGTCTCCAAACCCCATGCTGTGACACTATTACAGAAGCACAGTCACTTCTGCAGTCAAAGGGTGTGCAGAAATGCCAGCTAGACTGTGATACAAAATTCCCCAGTGAGACTATCACTATGCTTCAATTACAGCATCAGGTTCAATCCTCTGAAGAACACCGATGTCCTCATACAAAACAGCAGACTGACCTTTGGCCTCTTCCAAACCCACCCAGAGAGAGTTCCTATGTGAATAATGGGAGTCTGCTTAAGTAAAGAGCTTAAAAATGCTTAAATGCCACTAACACACCCAACTCAGGCAGTCTAACCCATCCTTCAAAGGGGTCTTTGTTTATTTTGGCTTTCCGTTGTTTCATGACAGAAATTTGACATTCTTTGAAGGAACATGTAGATCTTGTGCTCATTTCACTTTCCAAAACCACGAACATTACATTAATGCTGAACATGAACAGCTATTATTCAGAGCAACACGCAAGGAGGAATGTACATGGACAGGGGAAAGCATTCCTCCACCCCCTGAATCTCCACCCTCAACTCTACAAAAACATAGCAGCACAAGGGGCTTCTCACCTCAGACATGGCTGCATGTTCAAGTCTGAGACAGAATGAGCTCATTCTGCTTGGGGGCCTCACACCTGAAACAATTTGACACCCAAACTCCTTTAACCAGTAAGGTAATGAAAAGTTAAAGTCTTAATCACTGTCAGGGCACAGCAGCACACCAGCAAGCCCTGCCTGGACTGAGCTGCAGCAGAACTCCTAAGTTCCTAGTCAGAATGAGGGAGGTTCAGGTGAGGCTGGTCAGGACCATTATCACCTCTCTGTCAAGGTGGCATTGCACGTCTCAGCGTGGATGGGAGTTACCTTTGGTGGGTTTTGTCATTACATACAAGGGTTTGTGGCTGCTTCACTGCTCAAGGGAAAGCCCTCACTATCAAAAGTCTGAGAAACAGACTTACTGAAGACCTGGAAGTGTTTAAAACCCCAGAAAGCCTTTTTCTCATTGTACACCAAACAAAACATGAAAAGAAAGGTAGCATTAATTCATTTATTTGCCATAAACCACAGATCCAAGAGTAAGTTTAGCCTTTAAACACTGTGACATGCTCCACAAGCAAAACAGCATTAACTTCAAGGCTTGTAAATCTCTTGTAAACACTTCTTCCCACTACCAAAGCATCAAAATACCTCCTAGACTGAATAGCAAATAACAAGTGTATGCAAAGATCAAAAAAGTTTGCAAAAGGGAAAAGAGGGACTTTTCTATTAGATATAGAAGGTGTCAGAGACAAATTAAAGCTTTTACATTACTGCAAGGGCAAAGCTAGATGCAGCCACAGAAGGCAAGGAGAGTTCCAGTCCATAAACCAACCCCCAGCTGATGGTATTTAGGAATATCCCAGGGAACTGCAGCCATGTAGCTGATTACCTGATGATCAACACAGAACATCTTGTACCCTAAAGTGTCTGCTGCTGCTCAGGTGGGAAAAGGAGCTAGCTAGCCAGCCCTGGTAGTTAACCCTGCCTGAATTGTGTGAGTCTTCTTGTCTCTTGCCCCGGATGGAGAGAGCTCGTAACTGGCACAGAAGAGATTTGCATGAGATTTGGTGGTGAAAAGCAGTTTTGTGCTTGGCATGTTCTCAAGCAAAGGACCTGTTTCACAGGTCTACACCCAACAGTGCAAAGCACCACAAAAAAAAAGTCAAATCCCAGTTACAGTTTTAAAGCCAGCAACACCCAAACAGATACTCAAACACAGGTGCTAAAGTGTATTAGCCAGACTCTTTGGTTCATTGCTACATTTTCAGGTGGCTTATAATATACCTAAAGCTTCACCTTTTATACCAGCATAGCAGCCATAGCTGGGAAAGCCATGGGATTATTTTTAGCTTGTCTTTATTTTTTTTCCTTACCTCCTCTGTTAAACAGACCCCAACAATAAAAAAGACAAAAATCTCCATAGCACTCAACTACTCATAATTAAACCCAAGATGTTTGTACTTGTACTGAGTAAGTTAGGGAGGTAGCTTACTCAATTGCTAATAAGCAGAGGCCATATATCAGTGGTTAATGTAATTGCATCCACAAAACTATCACATTACACTGGCATAGCAGAAGACTTCTTGTGGAAATACAAAGCAGACTGAGTTTCATTTCATTTCATTTGAAGATAGAGCCTATCTGCGACTTGTCACTGCTTCAGCTAATCCTACTGCCTTGACAAGGCACTAGATCTTTAATTTGGTATTTAGGAAGTATTTCCCTGAATTATTCCACCTATGGGGCACCCATGGTAGAACACAACGGTGCTTACAAAGCTTACACTTACAAAGCGGTCATGTGGCCTTGTGATGTTGTGCCACTCCCTCCTCTTGCTGTGATTCACACTGCTGGTAAATTTAGTGCATACTCTGGATTTAAACAGAACATCTTCCTCCACATGGGAGTTGACACATGCAGTGGAGGGTGAGGAGATCAAGTGAGGCCAAGGGCAGCCACGGACATGAATCATCGGGCAGGCAGCAGGTCTTCGGCAGCAGGCAGGAGAGCTGCACAGCTTGAAGGAGGCTGCTACCACCTGCTGGAGGGAGCGCAAATCCTCCAAGGAAAAGAAGAACACAAATGTTAATGCGGAACTGGAAAGCACCGGTCTGAATATGATCAGATTACTGAGAGTGGGCAAAAGGCCTTGAAATGCTTAGCACACGCCTTTAAAAAACTCGGGCTTTTGGAGTTGCAGGTGAGGAGGATATAAATTATTTCTAAAATGGCTCTTAAAAAGAAATCTTGTTAAAAAATAATGCAAACACAAAGCTTCAAATACACCTCCCTAAATTTTTCTAAGCTTGGCACATGGTTGGACTCTTGACTTTCATAGTTAGGATCTGCATAGCTGCTAAAGAGACCTAAGCTGTGGCAGTAGGGACGTAAATAAGCAAGGCCACCACTGCAATTATACCTATGTTTTGGATGAGCTATGAAGCAGTGCTCTCCTGCAAGCACCTACCAGTAGCTGAAGGTAGCGACATAACAACAAAAACTCTGATCCAATGTTAATAATTAAATGAAACTTGAAATTTCTTCCTTGTGCCTTAGGGCACAACCTCCCATGCACATTGTCTGATTGCTTGCTGAGGGCACAAGCTCTTTAACCATTCATCTGTGGCTGGCACCAAAGTACAGCCTAAAGTCCATCTCCACAGACTGCTCGGTGCTGCCAAGAGGCTGGTGGTGTCCAGCTTGCCTTTGCAGCTTGTGTATCTGCCACAAGTCCCCCAGTCCCCATTGCCTGTCCCAAAACCACGGTGTGCCCTTGGCAGCAAAAGCTGGAACTGCTCACTGCCGATTTTAGCAGCTTCTGGGCCTTTGATAGAAGCAAGCTGCAGATCATGCCATAGGCTGAAATCCTCCCAGCTTCTTGGGGCAGGAACCCCTGAAGCCTGATGATACTCACGGCTGCTGAGGACTCTGAACAGCAGAAGCCAAGATTTAAAGATCCTCTGCTAAAGACTCTTTTTACTGACTTTTTTGTATTGTGAGGATTTGCTGGAGACTGTAAGCAGCAAGAACCTGGGGACCAGATACATCCTGTGGCCTCCTCAGCTGGCCCTTGGTTATCAAATCAGGAGATAAAGATCATTTCTGGGGAGCCCTGTTTACAGCCACGGACTTGAAAGTGTTCACCAGTGCTACCACAGCCTTGAGAAAGCAGTGCTGGCAGGAAGGCTGATAGAACAGGGAAGCAGCCTGCCTGCCTCTGATAGACGGCGATGGCATCCGATGGCAGGCACCAGAAAATATGTGCTCCCTTCCTGTGTCTCTGGGTGAGTTCGTTGATGCTCACATGCAAAGTACCTAATTCTCAAAGATTTGCATAGAAATCAGGCACCTAAATGATCACCGATGTGAATTGAAGAAGTCTCAAAGCACTGTTGTTCTCTGTAAAATGAAAACATGAGTATTCCCTTTCTCCCATTCTTTTCCATTAAGCTATAAAATTCCCAAAGCAAGGCCAGCTTTTAGCTGTTTGCATTCACACCACAAAGGGGCTCTGTTTTCAGCCAGGCTGTAATTGCAGCAGCCAATGTGGGAAGCTCCTGACTCTCCTGTGCTCTCTGAAGCCCTTCCCACACGAAGATGCAACATAGACTCTGTGGGGTCAGCCTGTCTGGGTGCCACACTGTCCCAGACTTGCTTGTCCATCCATGCACATCCTCAAAATGCTCTGTTTACCTGACTCCCTCACAGAAGTTCATTCCTCAGCCTGTCTTTACGTGTTAAAAAGTGCATTCCTTTGACCTCAGTAAGCCAGCCCCAGATGTGCTATATTCCTTTTGCATCATTAATACTTGTGCTGCTCTTGAAAAAGAGAAGACTATCAAGTGATAGCATAGCGATTGCAACGGGGAGAGGAGATAAAGCTGCTTCTCCCCATATGGGACGTGACTGTTTGACTTTTCTGGCTGCATTTGCACTAAACTCTTAGAGACTTTTACACTCCACAGCCCTCAGGGTTGCTCACTTTTTGTCCATTAGCAGCAGAAGTTCTTGGAGCCAGGACCACATAGCTTGGTGTGCTCCCTTCATATTCTTCACACAAAACAAGTTGTGGCAAACACATCCTCCCATTGAAGTGTTCACCATCTATGCAATGCTCTGATCTGCTCTCACCTGTTTTGTGGTTAAAAGAGCCAAACATGGGCTGTCCAGGTGCTCTGTGTCTTCTTGCTCACCAGTTCTTTCACCCGATTGAGTGGAACTGCATGGAGGCAAGCCTGTGGGTAATAGATTTAGTGTCAGAGAAGTGGGCTGAAAGGCCTTTGGATACAGACACTTGTTTTAATAAGGGACTGTGCAAGGGCAAGCAGTTGAAGCCTTCTGTAACTGTGAAGAGGTGCTTACAGAAACTAAAGTTCCTTTTGTGAGGCAAAGAAATCACAGGGGAACAGCAGGCAAACACCATCAAGTCAATCTTAAACCCAAAGTCACACAGAAAGGGAAGCAAGTAAATGGAAATAAAATAAATAGGAGGGGTGAGCATACAGAAACTACGGAAGCCAGTCTGGACTAGAAATATTTACAGTGCAGGGCAGAAAAGGCGTTTCAGTGCTCTGACTGGAGCACGTGGCGAGTTGGCCGGAGGGACAAACTGCGTGTGGAGGGTCACGCCTGCTTTAGCCGGCTGTAACTATGGCAGTTGCCACCAGAGGACACCAAATTCCCATATTTTCACTCCTGAACACCACGAGTATCCTGGCCCTTCGTCTGAGAGTAGGGAAAAAATGTCACGGCCGTCGAGCTGTACCTCCAGTCGTTAGAATGAGAAGCCCAGGCCAGAGGATTCTTGATGTGACCTGCGTTTGTCCAGGTATACTACCACATCCTCCCTCACAGTCAGAAGCCAATTCCAAGCTTGTGTATTTTCAGTGACTGCTTGCTTCGAAGACCAGAAATAATACAGAAAATAACAGTGATTCAAACCAACGCTAGATGATCGGAGACCAAAAGCCACTGCCAGCTGAACAGATGCTCTTATCTCATATTTCCATTGAAAGAGCCTTCCAAAATTCACAGCTCTGCCAGGCTTCATCCTGACATTTCAGTGGAATATTGCAAGAATGCCATCAAGTGCGAGAGGCCTTTGTTTTTAAGATGGAAAGGCTGGGCTCTGTAACCAGCTATGAGTGCAGGCATGGGCCTGTCCCACAGGATTTTCTGAACAATTAATGTGCACGTTATTATTTCAAGTGATCTCAATAAATTGCAAAAGCTGCTCAGAATCAACTGGATAAAATTCAATAAAAACACAGCAAAGTACTATGATTGGGAAGGAGAAATTAAGTGCACAAATGGATGACTTGGAATAATTGGTTAAGCAGCAGTGCTACACAAAAGGATCTGGAGGAATTAGAGTGGATCATATAATGAGTCAACAGCAAACTGCAGTTGCAACAAAAACATTTCTTTGGGGATATATTAATGGAGTGTCATAAGTATGCCACAGAAAGTCATTATTCTGTTTTACTCCAAAACAGTGCTCACTAATGCTAAGCTTTGTGCCAAATTTGGAGCACTAGCAGTTTCAGAAAGATGGAGTTAGAGCAGACCAGCCAGCCCAGAAAGCTTAAGAAACCTTAAGGAAAGCTGGATGGACTGAGAGAGGTTTTCTTGGGACAGGAAGAGAAGAGTGAGGGTGGCAGCTCTGATCGCAGGGGGCTGTTCTAGCCAGCAGCAATTACCACACATCTGTTTTCCCTGTCAGCACAGAAGAAAGATAGGCAGAGGGGTCCCAGATCAGTATGGAGCAGACAGACACCAAACCGGGGAGTAGTTTGGGTTTCATCTTAACAGGCATCTCTGTTTTTCTTACATAAGAAGGAAGGTATGCAGGTGGGGGATGGGAGGCATCATGAGTTTTGATGTGACTGTCAGTGACAACCTGGAAACTTGCTTTCAGGTGAGGAATGGTCCTTTTAACACAACAAAGCGGCACACCCACGAGTGCATACACAGACCACACCTACTGGAGCCTGCTTCCACAGGGTTGTTTGTACTGCAAGCAAAGGAGAAAATAAAGATTGGAGACCAAGCCTGCTTTTTGCCCATTCCTCCCCCAGGTCAACCTGTCCCTATGAACATTATAGCAAGGCTGTTCACATATTACTGTGCTCTGTGGCTCCTGGGGACCCTCGAGGTCCTGCTAATATCACTGCTGTAAGATTCCCAGACCTTAGACCTGGTTTCCACCAAGTACCTAAGTAAATTTGGGCATGTCCCCATTCAGCAAAGGCCTTAAGCGTATGTCTACATTTAAGCACAAGCTTCAGAGTGTGTGTTCCATGGCTTCTGCAAACAAGGCCTTTACCTTAAAAAACATAGATAAAACAACTTTTCATTTAGCTAAGCTCAAACACTTCCCACAAACTCCTTGAATCTACCTCCTTTCTGACACTGAAAGAGATGCCTTGCATAAGAAGACTCCCTTGCTTCCTCTCTGCTGTAATTCATCAGCTCTTCCCTGCTCCAGGGCACGTACCTCTAGGGACAGATGAAATCTGTTCCTGTTTGTTACTGTGCAAAGCTAGATCTCAACAGCAGTGATAAAGGCCCTTGCGCATCCTAGCTTGCTTTCTGATACTTCCCTTTTCTCTGGAATTCATACTCCTCACCCGCCCTTGCTCCCTTCCCCGTTTGCTCATACTTCTGGAAAGATGACTGAAGGCTAACCAATGAGTAAGACACTCATGCACGTCATCGCCTGTCTGCTGCAAGAAGGGGTGAACAAGTTCGTTTGTCCACAGGTTAAAGTGAGGTTGCCATCCTAACAAGGAGCATGTAATTGGGAGACCAAGCAATGGGAAACATGCCCTCTTTTCTCTCCTGTCTGGAGCTTTTAATTTCTCTTGTTTTCTTCATTGCATACAGCACTTTATGCCTGCACAGCATCTTTCAAGTGAGGATCTCAAAGGGCTTCACAGACCTTAATTAAACCTCATAAATCCCTAATTGATAGATGAAAATTCTGAGTCACAAAAAGGTGAAGTGATGTGCTCATGGTGAAACAGTGAGTCAGTTGCAGAGCTTGGAGCAGGGCTATGGTGATCCCAATCCAGTACTCAGCATCTTCCTCACTTGCCACACTTCACAGAAGACTTGGAGAGTGAGTTCAACAGCCGCCTGGTGCCCAGTGGCCATTCAGCCACCAGTGGGGAACAACCATCAATGACATTTGGTGCTGCGGCACCAGACTGGCTAAGGGTGGAGGCTGGGATGCAGGACTACTGTATTATCTGGGAACAGCCCCAACCAGCCCACTCCCTACTGACTGTGACCCTGAAGACAGCCTGGAGCCAAGGGCTCAGTTAATGGCTATTTCCAAATCCCGAGGGGGCAGCCACCAGTCCCTTCACCTGCCCCATATGGTGGCCCTGCAGGGGAAGGGCCTTCATGCCCTGAGGTATGCCTGTAGAAGCAATGCTGTTATCCCTACCATGGTCCCACAGGGACACAGTGTAGGCTGCACCCAGGGAGCCAGGCACCCAGCCAGCTCCTAGCTGTCAGCTGGCCTCGGGCAAGTCCCTTCTTTTTTTCCTCTGTTTCCCTCCCAAGCCTTTGTTTCCCATCTATAGCATGTAGGCTCGGCAGGGCCGGGACCCTCCCGGCTGGGCGTTTGCACGGAGTGGCCCTGTCCGAGTCTGGCTGGGCTGGCAGGACAGCACAGCCCTGCCCGCCCATCCCTCCGCGGGGCCGGGGAGCCGGTCCCCCTTGGTGGACATCGTCCTAGTCTGCTTTCCAATTATAGCATTGCTGTGTTTAATTGTCTGCGTTTTATAAACACTAAACGGCCTTGGCTGACGCCCGAGTTAATGATCCCCTGCAGAAGTAACTTTGGCCGGCCGGCTCCCAGCTGGGCCCTCACCACACCCACCAGAAAGGGTCAATTAAAAAAAGATGGGAGAGGATAAAAACACAGAAACACGACTTAAAAGATGATGATGCACCTGAGGAAATGACACATCTCCCCCTCCTGTCTGCCAGCGAGCTGTGGATGCCTCTGCCGAGTTGGGCTTTCCTGAAGGCAGCAAAGAGCGGCCCCTCTGCTCCCCAAACCCACCTGCCTGCTGCGGCCACAACCAGCTGCCCACACCTCAGCACCCCTTCTCGGCCATCCCAGTGACCGTCTCAATCAGGGACCGACGACGGCAGAAGCAGATCAGTTCACCTACCGTGTCAAATCTATATTTCTTTCCTCCAGGTTTTCCCCTCGCTTAATATTAGCAAAGGGGAAAAGCCCTACACAACTCACCTCAAAAATGCAAACAGAATGAAAACCCCCAGAGTAAATAGCCAAGGCTTTTATGTTAACGCAAGAGTCATTGACAGCATCAAAACAAAGGGAAAATCTCTGGGATAAATTTGCAAATGATGTAAATAAGCCTGTGGAGTTTCAGCGAGGGGCACAGACTGCTATACGTACTATACAGTACATATACAGGTACATGTGCTGCCCTCATTCCCCTCTACTACCGCATCCCACCTCAGCGGCACAATGGACTCTGGAAGGGGAGCAGATGACTCTTTAGGAGGATTTGTACATACCACCGCTAAAGCTCAGCATCTCTATTTTAAAAAGAAGGAAAAAAAAACAATGAAAAACCCAAACAGGGCGAGTGCACAGCTGCAAGGCGGCTTGGGTAATTGTGCAATGCTGGGAACTCTTAGGTAGTTAATAATTATACTCAACCTTCGGTCTAGTTCCTAACAACACCCCTAGGCGTGTCGCTCTTACAGAATAAGGGCACACGCCCTGCTGTGTCTCCTTGCTTAACAGGAACACAAAGTACAGTAGTAGGAGGTGTTTCCTTGAACTCTGAACAATTGGACATTTAAGGATTAATTACTGTTAAGGAGCTTTGGACTGGCAAACACACTAACTCAGCTCTTGGCTGCGTCTCCCAGCCAAATTCTCTCAGTCATCCTAATTAGACATTCTGATACCATCTTTAATTATATGATCTCACATGCTATTTTTTTTTCTTTTTCTTTTTTCTTTTTTTTTTTCTTCTTCTTACCCTGAACCCCTGTCTCCTGCAGCACTCCAAGAGGGCTGAGCATGGAGGGGTGAATTGGCGGTGAGGAAGGCGCCGGGCTGGGAGTCGCTCCCCTCCAATTCTCCTGGTGCAGCAGCAAGGCACTGCTGGGACCCGAGGCGATCAGACCCGAGCTCCCCACACTGCTGAAAACACCCCAGGTCTTTCACAAGAGGGAGGAAAGCACTGAGCCTGCCACAGCTCCCTCACTGCTGTGGGCAAGACGGGACGTATACTGTATTTGTCAGTATTGACTGCAGCCTGGCGGGAACAATCCTGTGCTGAGCGATATCCCACACCACCTGCAGCGAGCGCGTGTGTGTGTGTGTGCGTGCATATACACACATTTGCTCTCCTGTACACACCTTGATTTTATTGAAACAACAGGAGGAGCATATTGCATGCTATTAATGTTTTTCACCTTTGTAAACATTGCATTGCTGGGGCGCTGCTCCTGCGCCCCAACATGCAGCAGCCGGTGGCGCTGTGGGCCTGGCACCCTCCCATCCTTCGTGACCCAGGGCCTGCCAAAAGCTGCTGAAGCTGTTTCACATTCAAGCTGATCCTGTTGGACTGCAGCATCCTTCCTAGGAAGGGATCTGGCTACATCCAAGAGTCAGTAACCGACATAACTTTTTTTTCTGTGTGCTGTCAGTAGCTGCCCATGCTCCAGCAGCCCCCCCTTCCCTAGATGCAAGGAGGGAAGTTTTGGGCTGCGTGCTTTCAACTGAAACGCTGCTCGGCTGAGCTGGAAACTCGGTATACCCTGAGGTCAGCCGAGGTTCACTAAGCTGGGGAACTCCTTAAATGGTATAGTCTGAAAAGCCGTCGCCCTTTGTTTTCGCAAGCAACACAGGGAGACATAGGCGACCCTTTGCTAAATCCTGGATTCCCAGCCTTGTGTGAATGTGGGGGCAAAGCGGCAGCTGCTCCCTGCTTTTCCCAGCGCCAGCCTGCTCCCTGAAAATGACTCCAAGATCCACCCCTCCTCTCCCTGCCAGAAGAACTGGTTGGCCTCAGCCGGGAGGGTGCGCAGCTCCTGTGCTCGCCCCAAGCACCTGGGGCTGGTGAGCCTAGCACACATCCTGGCCGGGTCTCTGCCTTCCCCATCCTGCTCTAGGGTCTGGGCTAGCCTGTGGGCATCAGCAGCCACTGAGGTCTTCATCACCTCTTCCAAAATCAGGGGGGAGGAAAGGAGGCCCTGACTGTCCCACAGGCAGGCAACAGTACCCCACACAGGGAGGAGCCCTCTCCTCCCGGCTCCAAGGCGTTCCTTGCTGATTCAGAGTCAACATAATGGGGCTGAGATGGCGCCATTGATCCTGCTGGGCAGGCGGAGCCGCTATATGGTAGGGATTAGTAATGACTTTCTTCCCCATGGCACTGGGTCACAGGATTTAGCCCTTTGTACAGACCCACACTAGAAATAGTCTGCCTCCCTCCCTGCCACCAGAAATGTGCCTGTGGAGCTGCCACTGGTCCTGGGGAACAAAGAAATGGCAATAGCAGTACAAAAAATTAAGAGCTGTAGCCATATGACATAAGAAAACCAAAATTGGAACCAGACAGTCGCCAGAGAGAGGAGGATAGACCTACCTACTAAGGCAGCAAACCATACTGTCTGGAGGCCTTTCCTTCAGTCCTCTAAGACAGGCAGCCCTACGCAATAAGGGACCCCCTGCAGCCAGGTGTGTCTTGGAAGACCTCAAGTTGCCAAGACCTTCACTGTACAGCTCCTGCTTCATGCCAGCACAGGACAGCCTTGCTTCTTGTAGCTGCCTAGGAACAGCATGGCCACAGGTGATGACAGCTCCAGCAAACCCCTCATCTCCACCAGGGTAATAAGAGCAGAGGGAGGAAGATCATCACTCCAGGATGAGCACCCATCCCAGCTGCAAGTGCTGACAGAAGAGGACACCCAAGGTCAAGGGAAGCACCTGAAGCTGATGTTTTTAAGGCATCACTCTTTTCCTATTCCCTCCCTTTTACCACAGGCAGTGTCACAGGCAGATCTTCATTTCCTCAGCTGCCAGAAGCGGAGAACGTAATTAGATACCAGTATGGCCTCAGAACACTGCTCTGAGCAGAGATTTAATCACAGTCCTTGTGGCTCACAAACACGGTGTTCAATTGGAGGCTACAAAAGGCAGCCAGCGTCTCCCATCACCCCCGTGACCTGTAGCAGTCAGGGAGGAGTGAAGGGTTGCAGCCTTTTAAGTCAGCATCAGGCTAGGACAAAGGATGTGGCAACCAATTCCTGAGGCATGAGGCTGTGGTGCTGCTCACTGCTGGTCCTGATGGCTTGCCCAAAGCTCTGGCTCTGTGGGGTCAGAGCGGGGCTAAGCCTTGCTAGACCATAGGGTAGTCTTAGATGTGGAAGGCTCATGAGCTCACCTTTCCCCTAGATTATTCATGGGC
The DNA here is from genome assembly GCA_018697195.1 of Certhia americana. Lineage (NCBI taxonomy): Eukaryota > Metazoa > Chordata > Aves > Passeriformes > Certhiidae > Certhia > Certhia americana. The sequence goes on along the minus strand of CM031859.1, from coordinate 84,440,543 downwards.
CTCTGGCATGTGGGCTTTTAAAGCCCACAGGCTGGTGTCTGTTGCTCTACCCTCATTAACATGAAACAAACAGTTTCAAAACTAAATCGAGTACATTTCAGGACGGTAATATGATGTAAGCACCTCAAACAGGAATTAGTGAATTAGAGCATCCAGTGCTTGAATAGCTTGAGCTACCCAAGGAAAACAACTGACCTATTTCCTCCCTTTGCCCAAACCCAGCATCTCCTGCTATGGTGGTTCACATCAGTAATCACCAGCAGGAGTGTGTGTCATCCTTAGGAGCCACTGAAGAATTTGCCTGAGTCTGGGAGCCCAACCAGGATTACAGAATCGGAGTGGGGGGGCAGAGGGAACTCTTTTCTCAGTTAATGGATTGCCCCTGACCCATGAGCTCTCCTAGGATCATCAGCTGTAGATTCATATTTACCTTTCCAGGGAACTTGAAAAACTACTTTTGTCTGAGAGGGAAAAAACAGTAGGAGAGCCTGCAAAAGGCAAACAGGCAACAGTTGCTGACACTGCCTGTGGACTTGCAGAGAGTCGTTTGTGGGATACAGGATCTAGAGCACAGCCATGTAAGGCCTGTCTCCCGCTCTTCCTCCGCATTAGTCTGTGGAATGGAGCATGTGAAATTAAAAAGGAAATCTGAGACTCACACTGCAACAAGCTGAACAGTTTACATTCTTGTCTGCCATGATAGCCTCCTCCCAGCTTAGTCCTTATCTGTTTGACCTTGCATAGGCTGATATTTAGTACAGAGGAATTCTGGGGTTCAGATGAGATAGCACTGCCAGGGGGAAAGAAATATGCTCACAGTATGTTCCTTCAGGACTATGTGGAATAAAAAGCAGCAACACAGAATGGTTGAGGTTGGAAGGCATCACAGGAGCGTCCAGTCCACCCTTTTGCTCAAGCAGGGTCAATTAGCAGAGATTGCTGAGAGCCATGTCCAGTCCAGTTTTGAATATCTCCAAGGATGGGGACTCCACAAACTTCCCTGGTCAACCTATACCATTGTTTGACCACCTTCACAGTGAAAAAGTTACTTTCATGTCCTCTGTTACAAATTGTGACCATTGCCTCTCATCCTGTCACTTGGTAATTCTGGGAAGAGTATGATAGCACCTCCTCTGCTCCTTACCCCCATCAGGTGTTGGCATGTTTTGGTAAGATCCTTCCTTAGCCTTCTTTTCTCATAGCCAAATATTCCCAGCTGTCTTGGCCTCTCCTCCCAGCCTTGTCCCATCTTCATCAAGGAATGTGTTCCTGAGTTGTGCTGGATGTCGCTACACTGGAACACACATGAAAAACTTTAATTTAAACATCAGCCCTGTGAGAGAGTGCCAGCAACTTCCACCCAACTGATAATCCATCTGCACTGTTCATTGTCCTGACACTGGCCAGGCACTGCTGAATGCGGCCCTCACTAGTGTCACGTGAGACTGAGCGGAAAACACTTCTTATGATGATATGAAATTTTATAGAGACATCAGTAGAATAGAACCATATAGCATAGTGGATTTTGGGGGTTTTTTTAATGCATCATTTTTTCCCCTTTGGGGTATCTGATGCAATAACCATGTCACCATTTTTCTCTGTCACATCCTTCCCACATGGCAGTGGAAACATAACTTTCAAACCAGTATTCTGGATGCCCTCCTTTCCCCCACACTCCCACTCCAGCTCTGCTTTTGCCATTGACATTTCTTCAGATTTAATGCATGCTTATTCTTTCCATTGGCTGCAGAATTTCTGCAGTGTTCCTGTAGCTGCTCCTGCAAGTTCTAGACAAAATTTTAAAAGAGAAAAAAAGAAAAAAAAATCACCAAAAGCCTTCATCTGACAACTTGAGATCCTCTGGCATGATATACCCAGGCAACTCCTGTAGGCTTTCTCTTGCCACAAAAGCTCTGTTCCAGGTGAGGTCTCCACTCCATGTGAGAAGACCAGACTACCCACACATGCCACTTGGAGAGAGGAGCCAGTGCTTTGGTCAATATGACCACAAAGAGAACTCCAGAGATGAGTCTCACATTCCGGAAAGGGAAGAGGCAAAAGAGGACAGGGAGCCTCTTTTCATTCTTGTATGCACTAAAGACATCATTGGGATGTATGCTGATCTTGCTTGAAGAGTTTTTGATGCAGATGTTCCTCACAACCTTTCCTGCAAAAGGAATGGGTAATCTCTCTTCCACTACAACTCTACCTACCCTGTGGTAAGATACAGATCACTCCCTCTCATCACAAGGTTAGGGCATTGTAGGATAGAGGGAGGATGAGCCTGTTTCAGAAGGAGGGGAAATTCCCTATGTAAAGTGATCTTAACCAAGATGAGGATGTAGGGAAAAACATAATTTCCATGTCAATGTGGTAGAATTTGGCCTCCCACAGCTAGAAGACTGGTGGAAAAGGGTTTGCTCTTTTTTCATTCTTCAGAGCCAAGTTGCAGTAAGTGCTGTGGATGTTCCAGGGGCCACAGCCAATGATGATCAAGGCAGTCACAGCCAGCCACTACTGGGAGAAAATCAGGTGGGAGGCCGGACCTCGCAAGCAGCATTTGTAGTCAAGCAACATTAAGCCTTTCTGAAGGGCAGTGTCAGCAAACAGGAGCTTAGGGAGCAAGAACATATCCTCCTGTTAGCCCTTTTTTTGGGAGGGGGCGGAGGAAGTATACGCTGCCAAAGGAGCTGGTTTGACAAAATCGAGGCTGGGTGCCTCTGTGTAGCAGTGTAATGGGAAAGCCCTTTGAGAGGCAGGAAATCCTGGAAGCACTCCTGTTGGAGAAGGCTTGTATGCAGTAGATCAAATGACTCCCCTATGCCCGAGGCCCAATGGAGATAGATATTAAGAGATGATGCTCCTTTGGCATCTTTCCTTGTAGTTGCCATGCCCCCCAGAATATCTGCTTTTTCCTTTAGCCATACCAGGACTAGTGCATTTAGAAAAAGCTTCCCATAAGCTCTCCCATACTCCTCTGTCATCCTTGACCCTGCAGAGAACCCTAAGGCCAGGTCCTGCTCTAAAGCTCAAACCCTCCTACGCTGATTTCATGTCAACTTTCCTACAGTATGGATTCCTGAGAGCTGAGCTCATTTCACACACGCATGTGCATGTATTCCCTCTTCTGGTGACTGATACCTCCAGCATTCCCTATAACTTCATAAATAGTTACAAATAGTTTCCATACACCTTATAACTTAATCCAACAGCTCTCATCTCCTTCCCCATAGAATTGTGAGAACACAGGGTTTTAAAAAAAAAAAAAAAAAAAGTGAAAAAGAGAGTAAAAAAAAAAACAAGAGAGAGGGACCAACAGGAAACCAGAGCAGACATTACTCCTAAGGAAGTCCATGAGTAAGGAGAAGCTTGGTCTGGTGCCAGCTTGGCAGGCCATGATTCACCCATCTCCTCCCCACTGATGTTTCATTTTGAACTTGAATATGACATCCTCCACTCCTAATCTGATGTATTTGAGTTCCTTCCACTCCAGAGGCTGGAGCTTTCCCCAGGCAAGCAAGGGAATTCCATCTTAACCTCCTTGCTACCAGTGAAGCAACCATGCTCCCCACCCCAAGTTTTCAGAGCAGAAGCTTTGACTCCTTCTGGTTGAGATTTAAAACAACCAACCAACAAAAAATGTCTGCAGACATCTTCTACCTCTATGCCTTTCCTTTTTGAAGCCAAGATGAAAGCATTAGTGGTTTATTTGCCTTTTAGCCCAGGTGGGCTGCTCTGCTAGTCTCTGTCCCATCTACCATTGTTGCAGGTAACAGCTGTTGGGATTGCAGCTGCTCTTATGAAAGAAGCCTTGAAATGTGTTGCAACCAGGCACCTGGCAATGCTGAACCCATTTGTTCATAGTGAAGGAACATGCAAGCTTTTAATTGTTCATGGCAAAGGGAGCTTTTTAATTACTTCAATTAACAGAGAGAACTCCAGTTAGTTCTTGCTATACAAAAGTGTCCACAATGTCATTAAAACAAGATTTACAAGTGTCATAACTCTCAGCAGCATAGTCAACAATACAGCCAATCATTACAACTGAGCACCAAAAGAGAAGGGGAGAACATCATACCACTGAGGAATTGGATGAAAAGAAAGGAGTATGGGGGGAGGAGGTGCAGAGGAAAAAAGAAAAGTCATTTTTTCTTTTGAGTCTAGATTGATTTTATTCTACAAAATGCTACTCAGTTAAAATTGTAAAAGCAAAACCATTTTAATATGTTCTTTCTTTTGTAGCAGCAAGCTTTCTCTAACAAGCTTTTTGTTTTAGTGCAAATACTGTAGGCCTGTAATTCAGTAAAATAACAAGAACAGAAAAGAGACAACACCAGAGAGAATGCCTCAGAGCTGAAATTCCCCAGGACTGCAAGACACAATTCCCCAGGACATCAAGATCACTACGAGCAAAGAAAGGTCCCACTTCAGTAGTCATCTTTAAGAACCTCTGTGGCAGAAACGATTTCACTGCAGACAGACAGTAAAAAAGAAAACCCATGATCTAAAACTTTTGAGGAAAAAAAAAAGATAATGGTGCCCCCAAACCTTCAACATTCCTCATGGTCACCCATTAGTCACTGAGACTTCATTTCACTACTGACACCTGCTTCACAGCAGCAAAATGCTACTGGGATGTTTTCAATTTGTCCCATGTGAGTGGAATCAGAACCAAGCCCTGCCTGTATCTGAGGATCTTAAAGCAGACTTTCGTGACACTAGTAACTTATCGCTCTAATAAAGATGCACTATCCCTTACTGATGTTACTTTGAACTACACAGTATATCAAGATATATACAACAGTTTATCCTCTCACTGAGCAAAAACAATTGGATACCTATTTCCTACACATTTTAATATGGTTTTAACATCAAGTAACCACAAACAAGAAAGTGGAATAACCCTTTAATCATACAGGATAGGAGGGGAACAATTAAGTAAAACAGGATGGGATTTTATTATTATCTTGTATTCTGAGATTTGTCCTGAACTCCACCTACTGTTCACACAGGAATGATAATGCATCTTTAAAAACATATCTCTTTTTACATTTTATACAGACAACAACAAAACTCAGATTCTTTTATTTAAGGAATCAAAAAAAATTATTAGCCTAAAAAAAAAAAAGAAGTTTGTAGTATTTTTAATGCTTTGTTTATTATATCCAAGTCTTGAACAGAAAAAAAAAAAAAGATGTAAACATGATAAATAAATAAGAAATAAATGTATATTGTTCCCCCCACCTCTTAAAATGTTTGACTTGGCCTTCCTAATGAAAATGAACTTGTGTCATGATAATGAGATTTCTTACATTTCAGAAGTCTGTTTTAGAATGAAAAGAAAAGCAACAACAAAGAGGGAAAAAAAAAAAAAAAGCAACAACCAAACACCAGGAATGTGATTTGGGAGGATGTTAAATTAATGGCAGGCAGATCTGCTGGAGCAGGCACAAGATGGCTGCCTGCCAATAAATAATAAGAGACCAGGGAGAAGGGAGGTGTCTTAGGTTTGTTTTCATTTTGTTTTTTTCTTTTCATTTAGGATGAAGGCCAGGTGGATCCTACATACAGTAAGCAGCAAAAATTAAAGGTTCAGATGAACTAAACAGATCATTTAAATAATAATTATAAAAACACAACAGAGAGCTACTGTCCCCAGCATGTTGGTCCCAAATCCCATCACAACCACAAGTGGACTGAGACTTACCCAGCCTCCACATCTACAAGAAAGGAATATATGAAAGCAATGCCACAACTGAGAAAGGAGAAGGAGGAATGAGGGCAAAACTGGAATGGCAAACATCACCTAGAAGCTGAATGTTCCCTTCAATGCAGCTGCTACTACTCCTCCCAGTTTGGCATCAAATTAATTTAGGATGTTAGGAGAGGCTTTGTTGGGCCAGTCACCAGGGGGCTGACCCAATCCCAGCAGAAATTCCCTGGGCCTTTTTCTATTGACTTCAACAACTCTTGTCAGCACTAGTATAACAGCTCCCTCATCCCCACTACATGGAGAACATGGAGACACTACATTTAGGAATAGGCAGGGAAGGTACTCATGGAAAATAACATTTTGGGCATGGGAAGGACAATCACTTCCCAAAGAGCACACCAGAAAACACGAAGAACGTAGGGCCAGACCAAAATGGGAGTGAAGTTATACCTGCCTGCCAGAAACTAAACAAAAGTAAGGCTGACCCACAAAATACCAAAGGCCGGAGACCAGCAATCCCAACACAGACATTCTTTGGGAGACTCAAGGGAGAATACGGACAGTCACAAGGTATCTGGGGCTTTTTCCAAACAGTAGAAAATAATCCTCTTTTTTGAGAAGTTTCATGTGGCTCCCATCAGTGGCACAGGAAAGGGGAGCATCTTGTCCTGTCTCTGAGCACGTCAGTGACCAGGCAGGAGGCAGTGGGCAAGGACCAGCTGCAGCTCCTTTTGGCAATGATTCAGTGACCAGAAGCAAAGGTAGGTCTCTGTTCTTCCACCAGTTAGATCTGAGGAGACACCTGACTTCCTGAAAACCTTACAAGGGGTGGATGTTCCTGATGCCACAGGAGACAGCAATCCTGGTCATCTAGCCTCAAAAGGAGCTGCATCATTTTAAGATTCACCCACTGCTTGTCAGTGTTGTGTCCTCCTCAAAAATGTGTGGAAATGACATGCAGAGACGTTTTATTAACAGTTTTCAATTCTCAGTCCAGAGTAGCCCACACAAGCATTTGGCAAAATGGAAACAAAGAAGCTTTAGTTTCACCTAAAGTGGTATCCTTTATGTAAAACCCTAGGAAAAGTGGGTCCTCTGTGCTAACTATGGGAAATTTAAAATCTGCTGTATTAGAAAGGAAGTTTTGATGTACATCTAAGGACAATACAACTCCATTACCAATTTTACTTACTGTGTGAGCTCCATTTGAAACCTCTAGCACCAGTATCAAATTGGAAGGGTTTAAGCAATATAGAAAAAGCCTAAATCCAATCAGCTTTATGAAGCAAAAAAATCACTCACATATTTCTGGCAGGTTTGGTAAATACCTGGGTTAAAAATAATAGTTATAATAAAAAAGCTGAAGTCCACCTTTAGAGCCAGAATAGTGTCCCTTTGAAATTATTCAAGGAATGGGCAGTGGCCAGAGTTTGAGGGAAGTCAGCCCTGCTGAGTAAAGTTCCAGTTCCACAAGACTGAACTCCATGAATTCCCAGTGGAATTGATGGGGACTGCAGCAGTTTTGCATCTCATACTACTAGCCCTATAATTGTATGTTGCATTTCTCCAGGTCCAGCCTGAACAAGAAATGCCCCGGTTTTGGTGGATTTAAAAAAAAAAAAAAAAAAAATTATATATATACATATATATCTCTGTGTGTGTGTGTGTGTGTGTGTGTGTGTGTGTGTGTGTATAAAAGAAAAAGACAATCTCACACTAAAATAAATAGCTGCCACCACAGCTTCAATAGGCAGGAGCAAAGAGCTATCTCCTAAGCGGTTTAGCTGGCAAGCTGGGCAATCCTAGTGTGCACAGGATCATGGTTTGCCAGTGCCTTGACATCAATAGGAATTGAGCTTCGCTCCAAGTGGAAATAGATTACACGCATTACTGTTTTCAGTAGTGAACATGAGCACTGGAGAGCTTGTGCCCTCTGTGAGCACTTAGTAGTAGCAATCAAGCCCACAGGCTAGAGAAGGACCCAAGACTAGGGAAAGAGCCCTTTGGTTTGATTCTTTGTCTTCAGGCCAATCAACCACAACAAAACAAGATCAATTGTAATGCAAAGAAAAACCAGAGGCCAAAGACCAAGGTGCAAAAAATGCTAATCGATTTTCCTCAGCTGTCAATGTGTCATTTGCCAGAGCTTGTCAGAAGCTTCAGTTCAAACACTTTATCTGTGCCATTCCTGCCTGGTCAGGGGCTGGGGCCTTGTGGTCTGTGCTGTGCTGGTGGATACATGCTCCTTTGTTTCCCCACAATGAAAAAAATCAGCAAGGGTAGAGCCAGCTAATTTCACTGTCTCAGCTGCTGCCAGTCTCCATCCTAGATTTATAGGCATGTGGTGCCACCTCTTTTTTTTTTGTAGCATGTTTTGCAAATATGGCCAAGGGGAGGGGAAGATATACTAACAGGAAGAGATCAGCCTCTGAGTCAGGAGCCCTGATGGGAAGGAAGATGTAATACTCCCTAGACAGCAGGCAGCCCAGGAAAAGTAAACAACAAGCAGCAGACTTGACATCCAGCAAACGAGGGTAAAACCCTGCCAGTGACTGGTAAGTGCCAGCCCAGCAGCTTTTCTGATGATACTTTGGCCCTGAGATGCTAACTTGTTTTTTTGAGGAGCCCAAGAGGATAAATACATCCACATTTTAAAAAAGAAAGGCTTCCACATGTGCCTTCTGCTGTCTCTGTGCCTCAGGCTAAAGCCTACAAGCTCTGCCTTTGCTGCTGAGCTCTTGGGCTCCTCTTGGTCCCCCTATCTCCTGGTCCTCCCAGCTGTCATCTTCCTGTCTGGGCAACCCTAGGTGTTTCCCACAGCTATTCCCAAGAGGAAAGATCCTAGTAAGACTTCAGAGTTCAGAGCAACTGCATGAAATGTAATGGGATCAACAACATTGGAAATGATAAGCAAAGAAAGAGAGAGAGAGAGAGCGAGCACGCAAGAGAGAGGTTGTAAGATCAACTAACCGGAATGATTAAAGCACAGAGCACAACCGATCAGGTCAATCCACAAAGGAAAGGGATGACTAGCAACTGTCTGCAGCTCGCCTTCAGTCCTGGCCAGGCATGCTCCCCAAGTCCACTACAGCCACAAAGAGGTTTCCATAGCAGTCCCTACAGAGGGGACATCACCCTCTCCAAACAACCCTGGCGTGTCAGTCCCACCCTTGCCGTTTCCTGCCTCCAGGGAGCTGGCGTTGGTCCTCACTCTCCTTCCTGGAGCTGTAGCACTTCCCCATCCTTGTTCTTGCTGCCCTTGTGCTTGAACGATCCTGTGCCTGTCTCTAATCCCATGGAGGGGGCTCCCCCCGTGGTGCTGTGGGGGGATGTAACACACTGGCAAAATGGGGAGCCGCAGGGGGATTACAATGCCAGCAAGGTGGGAGAGTTCAAGGAATCTGAGGACTGGTCCCCGCTGCTGCTGCTCCTCCGGTGAGCTTTGGAGCAGGACTCAGAAGGGGAGAGAGGAGACTCCTGATCCAACACGTTAGGGTAGGTGAACACCAAGTTGGAAGAGCCAGGAGTGATGGCTGGTGTTGAGGTTACCACAATGGGAGTGTTGAGTGCCTCCTCCCCATAAAAACCTCCAGCAATGCTGATGGGCTTAATGACAGACCTCTGGGCTTTGTCAAGGACCAAGGAGGAAGATGGAATCTCTTCCTCCACAGGCTCCTGCTTCACCACCACTGCTCCACTTGCTCCAGTCCGAATGCTCTGGAGGCTGCTGGATGGTGGGCTCCGGCGTTCCTCAGGGCTGATTTTGCATACAGGGCTGTGAGCCACCAGCATAAACTCCAGCTTCTCCTTCTCCTTCTGGAGCTCAGCGATCTCCTTTTGCAGCACTGACTTCTCCTCCTCCAGTACTTCAGTTTCCTGCAGACAAAAAGGGAATAAATAAATAAATAAAATAGCAAAGGCTCTGGAATTACTCCTCACCTGGAATAGGGCCACCAAGTCCAGATCCCATCTGGCACAGGTAGATACACTCCAGACTCTCCATGAGCCAAACAGACACCAGGTCATTGCCAGTCAAGCATCTTGTGTTTCACGTGTCTATTTGTAAGCTATTCCCAAAGCTCACCAATCTAAGGGTTATAAATAATCTCATGAACTTGCCTTAATTTTCTGACGGCTAATTTTTGCCACTCTGTCTTAGCCTGTGACTTCAGTCTTCTCCCTTGCGCTCTGCTCTGCCTGGCAGACAACTTAGCAGATGACCCAGACCTTCTCCTGTTGTGTTTTTTTTTTTGTGTGTTAGGCTAGTAATATTCTTTTCACTTTGACAGAGGTAGTGCATAGCAGTCTCTAAACTGCTTCCATTTTATTTCTGTAGTGCATTTTCCAGATGAGGTCTTACACTTGTCTAAGTCTTGCCCAAAGGACTAACACTGGATCACCTCTTGATGCATCCTACAATTAATACATTTACCTTTCTCACGGTCACATCACGCAGATGGATCATACTCAGACTGGGAGCAGTTAGTACCTTCACGTGTGAGGAGCTTGTAACTTCACAAAACTCACACTCAGCCCTTCAGGATATAACTCTGCACACTCCTCTCACTTCTATCACTTCAGTCACGACATTTCTATAGGATGTCCTGCCTCCCCTACACTGAGAACACTTCCTAATCTGAGTCAGCAGCACATTTCATGGGTGTGCTTTCACTACTGCTGTGATTGTTAACAAGATCATTGGATAAAATCAGGCTGGTTCTTGACCTGGAGCACTGGAGCCTTTCCTTCAGATTATTTCACACAACGCAATCTTGTCTTCTCTTCAACCAGTGCCTTACCCACCCCTGGGTTCCTATGCTCAGCTCTACCTTCTCCAGCTTCACTAATTATTACTCATACAGCATCAGGGCACACATCTCCGTGGTGCTTCCATTTGAAGGAAGTTAGTTACTACCCCACCTCCAAAGAAGGAGACAGCCTAAAGGGTATAGCTTGGATAGGTACACGTAACATCTGCCTTGTTTTCTACAGCTATCAGATGATCCTACCTCTTCAGTGCTTTTGTCCTTAAAGCCTGCCTTTGAGGCACACAGTGCCTTTATTTTCACTTACAAAAGGTGACCAGAGACAGGAAGACTTGTGCTAGTTGAGAGGCAAAGAAGGGAAGAGAGCTCCTAGGACATTTTGGGCACTCAGCAAAGAGAATTTTAGGGTCCTAAGCCCCAGGCCCAAGTCCCCCTCATCAGCTACTGTTGATGTAGGAGCAGTACCCTTGGGCAGCCTTGAATGAGGAAGGCAGAGTGTGTTTGAAACATCTTCCTCGAGCTGCCAGTGGAGGAAGAACAATGCCCTTGGAGCTGGTCGGAAGGGTGGGCGACAAGGAAGGAGCAATGTATGCAGGGCACGTACCGCCTGGAGTTTCTCTGTTAGCTCTCGACGCCTGTTACGACACTTAGCAGCTGCCAGCTTGTTCCTCTCCCTCCGGATCCTTCGCTTCTCTTCTTCCTCAGGCGACAGCTGTGGGCAAGTGCCAAGAAAATCCAATCAGATCTGAGAAAGGCATTCCTTTAAGTTTGTGAGGATTTAACCGCAATGCAAAGGAAAAAAGCCTGATCCAGCAGGATGCTGTGCACTCCCCCTCGTCACTGATGTCAGCAGAAGATGAAAGCACACAGTATCTCTGCCTGCACCAGGTCTTAGCAGAAGGGTGAGGAGAAGGAGCAGGGCACAGGGAGAAGATTGTGTAAGAGGACAGTGAATCTGCACCAAGGCCAAACAGATAAAAGATGCTCTGATTGTTTCACAACTTGGGTGGTACGTTAAGCAAAACCAGAGCACGATGTTGTAAGTGCCTCTTTCTTGAAAGAAAATATCTGCTGCTTCCCACACAAAAATAGTTGTTCGCTTGAAGGTCGGGACGGTGTATAGGGGGAGACAGGGAAATCAGCAGAGCTCCCATGAAGTCCGTGAAGCAACAATGATTTATACCACCCAAAAATCTGACCTCAGATTTTTGAGCACTCAGCAAGATAACACACTGCTTCTTGCATCAGCAGGCAAGGCTCCAGTGATATCAAGGGCTTCCTGAGGCCAGCTGAAATCCTCACTGATGTAAATCAGGAGCAATTCCATAGAAACCCATCCAGTTACATTCTTGCAAAACCAGAGGAAGTGAGCAGAAGCTCACAAGGCCTCGTCAAAGTTATGCCTAGCTTTTGGGGTTTGAGACAAGGTTTTACAAACCCCAGCAGCAGCAGCAATATTTATGCCATGGCCAAAGCCAGGGAGCCAGTAGAGCAGGGCACAGAGCAGGCAAGTGTCACTCTGCTCTCCGCTGTGGCACCCAGCATGCAGGATCCATGCAGACAGCCCAGTAAGGGGATCCAGCAGGATCCATGCAGACAGAGCAGCATGGAGATCCAGGGCACACACTCAACCCTGCAATCCAACCTTGTGCCCTACACACTTCAGCCTCACCCATGCTGTGTGTGCTGCAGGGACTCTGGCCTGGTGGCTGTAAATGAAAGCAAAACCCTGACACCTGGCAAAGCACATGAGAGATCTCACAGTGCCAGCAGAGAATGGAAAGAAACATCTCTCCAGAGAAGCTTCAGTTTTAATATTTTCAAGGACTGTCAATGTCACAAATGAGACATTCAGTTTTACTATATTTTCTTCTTATTGTTAGTTTTACTCCAATCTCAGCCTAGTTTGTTTTGGCTTGCTCTATCTCCCTAATTTTAATGTGTACAGTTCCATTAAGTTTACTTCAGCCACTGGGCATTCAGATCATTCATTTTTGCTTCTTTCAGGATCTGATCTGTGCCTGTGATTTCACCTGCATGTAACGTGAGCCCCTGGATGCCCACTGAGCAACACAGGCAACTCTAGGACTGCAGGACACAGAATTTAGGCCCAAAAGCTTTTTCCATCAGCAGCTCATAGTGTCCATCCTAGGGTGGGGGTACCTCCATTCTGTGGGGCAGCCTATTTCCCCCAGTAAGGAACCCCTGCAGACACTGCTTTCCCCGCTACAGCTCTGCCCACTCACTTCCCACCCCATATGAGTGCAGGGTAAAAATGTATTTGCACACAAGTATCTACAGTATGGCAAAGCACTGGGCATGCACACATGCTGACTTGGGGGCCCCCTGTGTACAGTTATGATCCCTTTCATGCTTTAGAGAAGCACAGATCTTATTGAAATATGTTCAGAGTAAAATTTCTGCTCCAAGGGCCTTCAGTAATTTAAGAATTATCTGTTTTGGAGACTCTGCTTTGCAAAAATCGCACAGGCGGGGCAGAAGCCCCTAATTTGGATGTTCTTAACATTTTACCAGGTCTAAAAAGGAATATTCCATCAGTGGTTGCTGGATTTGTTTGAAAGTGGTTGGAATTGGCACTCTTTGTGCCCCTGCTGTATGCGTTATGCATAGCTTGTCCAAGCCCAATACGTGCATTCACTGTCAGGAACGTTCATCAAAACAGGCTCTTTTCATAAAGTGTTACACAATGTTTTCCAAAAAGGCACTCCGATGTGGCGTTCAAAGCACCAGCCGTGGAAACCTGAGCCAAAGGGCCACAAAAAAGCGCCCGGGTACTGCCTTAGCACGTGTCTAATCAAAAGAACTTGGCTTCGAATGACCCACAATGAACGGCTTGCAAACAAGCCACAGGCCAGGGAATTGCTTGGCAGGCATCCTTCAGCAAATAACTCTGAACAACAAATAAAGCAGAGAATATGGTGATCTCTTCACGGCCAATTTGTGAACACAGAGGCAGCATTTGTCAAACAAATTAGTTGTTGCTAATTATTCCTCCAGTTCTGTGAGACTTTCTTTGCCTTTGGACACCAGCCCTGCATGCAGGGAACAGGGAAGTAGCTCCAGCTGGTGGAAAAGGCTGGCACGTACCCGAACCACCATGGCTACTCCATCCTTCCTCCCAAAAATGGGTCCTCACTGCAGCCATACCAGCTCCCCCCATAGAGGACTCTGACTTTAACCTCTTGGGTCTAAACCAGACAGCAACTCCACATAAAATAATCAGACTGTGAATCAAAACAGATGACGTGGAAGTAAAAGTAGGGCTGGTGAGTCTTATTAGAAACAGACCTCACGCAACAGTGTGCGCTCGTGTCTGGAGGGTGCGCAGTGTGCCTCACTGCACTGCTCTGCAGTGACCCACACAAATACTGCTTAGGAACAACTTGGGGAGATCGAGTTTAGTCAGATCTATTTCTTTTTTAAAAGAGAAATCAGCCTAGCATTGTGAATAGCTGTTCACCAGACAGCCCTGGAGAAGAGTGATTCTTACTAAGAGGAGAACAACAGTGCTGATTTTCAAGAGATGGGATGCCTGCCCCTAGTCCACCAGATCCAGGGTAGGTCCCAGCTTGATAATCCCATTAGGAAGCTGAGCACAGGGCAGCAGTGGTACAAGCCACCCCATGCTAGCTACAAAAATACCTCTGGGTTTGGAGCAGAAAAATCTCTTATGGGATACCCACCAAACTGCTACAAAAAGATCAAGCGATTACAGGTTTGTAGTGGGAAGGTAGATTTGGAACCCAATCATCCAGAAGGCTCTTCATACTGGACTTGAGGTGCTCTAGGGAAGCTGCTCCTCTCTGCATGATGCTGGCTGGTACTGGGGTTATCACACTAATGGAGACAGAAGCAGTGCTAGCAGCTACAGAGCTTACAGAAGACACTAGCTGATGCAATTCAGTGTCAGCTTTGTAAAGCTGCTCTGCTTTCTTGGAGGTTTCCTTCTGCCTAGAGTGGCAGAGACACTCAAACTGAAACCCAGGGCTCAACTTCAGAGTTTCACCTGTTTTTGAAACCAAGCCACAATGCGGGGCCGGTGGTGTAAAGTGTTTGATGAAGAGTGGGTAAATCTCACCATATGAGGAAGCAGCAATAAAAGACACCCACCAGCTTACACCCTACACCACCCTAAGAAGCTCCAGCACGTGTACAGCACCAGTGCTCCCCTGTGATGCTGGGAGATCTCATGAGGGGGTGGGAGGGGGAAATCTCTGTACGTCTGTTTTCAAGGCACTCCCAGCTGCTGTCCCCACTGCAGTTACCTGCTCATCTCTCCGTCTCCTTCCCACTGTGGTCCCGATGGTTTTGATGACACCAGGACGCTGCAGAGCCGTGTGTCCAGCCACTGAAGACAGTGGGGGCAGCGGGTGGCTGTAGGGGTGTGAACGGGAGTAAGGGCTTGACATGGAGGTGATGACGGTGGGCTGGACCATCCACTGCAGGTCTTGGCTGGTTGTGATGGCGTTGATCGTAGGGATAAAAGCACTGCCCGATCCTGGCATATCTACTCGAAATTTCTATGAGGAAAGGCAGAGGAGAAGAGGGACAGAGAGCAGAGAAGAAACCATCAGTGAGAGCAGAACATAAGTGGTTACTTCAAAACCTGCTAGGCCCTCAGGAGCGGCACCAGTGAGGATCAAAGCAGCACCTGAAGCAAAAACACCAGTAGCTGGTGCCTCTGCAGCATCTTAAGCTGCCCCTGCCTGCCACAGCCCGCTGAGGAAGGCACTGGGCACAGGCACTTCCCCTCCAGAGCAGCCCTGCCCTCTCCCAACCCCTTTCCTCTTCCCCCACACCCCTCCCCAGCATACCATACCCTAACGCAGCCACCCCTCCCAGACGGTGACACCGTGCTGCCACCTCCTGCCAGTGCCCACCTCTCCTTCCGGCACGGAGCAAAAGGGGAATTAAGGAGTTTCTAGAGAAACATTTCTCTTCAAGCCCAAAGAAAAGGAAGAGAAACTTCAGTTCTGAAATGCCAGTTACCAAGCAGAGCAAAGCCTCCTTTCACCAAAGGACTGCCCTGAAATTTGGGCTTGGTCCACGAAGGGTTTGGTATGGCAAGAACAGCAGGCTGCTTCTCCTTCAGTAGCTCTGTGCTCACTGAGAAACCCAGCCCTGAGATGGTTACGTGTGAGGATATGTATTTTAATAGCAGCCTATAAAGTAGGTCTTAGGATTCAGATCGGACAAGTTCCCTGCAGCTCTCTGCACTGTCTAGACAAAACAAGGCAGCAGTAAAACCAAGGCAGCAGGTAATGATCGCCTCCAAAATACATGTACACCTTCCTTCAGACAGAGGTAAATCCATCTGGATAATATGCTGGCACTAAATTGCAAGGAAAACAATCGCTTGTCCCCGGAGGGGGAAGCAGGAGAGAAAGAATGTTTTTGTCTATGCTGAGCTCCTTCAGGAGGCTTTCAATGGTTAGACTGGAATTAACACACAGACAGGCCTTGCTCCAGCAATCTCTGAGCAAGGGACAAGGCTTGTAGGACCCACAGCTGTCACCATCCCTGGTTTGTAAGCCTGGAAATGGTTCCATGAAAAAATGCACATTCTTGGGTCAACAGCCTAGCTTCCCAGAGAAGTGAGAGCCCTTGCATCAGCCTGACCTCAGCTCAGGTAAGCGTCCCTGATAAGGGACACCAACACAGATTTCCTTTTCAGGGTGTGCCTCATCAAGCACCTTAAGAGCTTTGTTAAACCAGGGCTACTGCAAATAGTATTTCACATGCTGATAGCTACAGCACTTCGGGCCAGCATTAGCGAGGTGCCAACAGCTAAAGACCAGGAGATCCAGTCTGAATACTGACAGCTGCCGACTTACACCTCTGAACAGCTCAAAATCAAGCAAGAAAGGATGAGAAAAGGAAGGGGTGAGTCAAGTTAAGCAGGCGGGGAAATTACACGGAGAGGATGATACTGGCACCAAGACCTTGGCAAAACCCCCAACAGCACCTTAGAGATTCACTTGGAGCTTGAGTCCAACACAGTTTCAGTTCATCCCACATTTCAGAGTCCATGTCACTTCTCCCAATTAGTTAGGGGGGTTCGCAGCCACAAACTGTCAACACTGCATCAGAATTTATGGGTGCAATTCCCTTCCTTTGCTCTGCATGGTGTAGGCTGTGACCACATGGCACAGAAGAGGATGCATTGGTGCCTCCATAACCGGAACACAAGAGGACCTTAAGCTCACAGGAGGGAGGAAGTGTGAGACCAGTTGAACCACGAGTTCAACTCAAGGGATGTGAGCCTTACTTCCAGATCCACAAGTGGCTTCTACCATGACCATTACCTATCTGTGCCACCCTCCCTTTCATATCCAAAAAGCAGAAAAGAAATGTCCTGTCTTCTTTGCAGGGACACTAGAAAGCCATGACTGCAAAATATCCAGAGGGCTTCTGGTGCTTTGCCATAGAGACACCGCTGGCATTCCAGAGCTAACCTTTTCCTCCAACACCCAAAAACATGCTAAAAATTCCCAACAGAGGTAGTGAAAGTCAGCTCCACCACCAAATCAACCACATAAAATACAAGCATTTGACACAAAAATCAGGCTCCAAGTATTGACTAAGCAAGTACTCCATTTCCAATCACACCAGTATTCAACCTAGGACCCTCCTGTAACACTAGTAGAAGTCTGCTGAACAGCCAAGGGGGGCTGCTCAGTTCAACCACATCCCTCTCCAGCTCCACAATGCTTGCTTGCAGACCTGGGAGGAAGAGACCAGTCCCTCTCTGTCACCACTTCCCTTCTAATAACTCAAAATATCTTAGAAATAAAAAAAAAAAAAATAAAAAAAATCCCCCAAACCTGTATTCTGTACTTTCCAAAGGCAGTATTTTTCCTGGATAACTAATTAAGGGACACACTGCTGTGGCAGGCTGAGTCTTCAGACACAGGGTGCTCAGTCTAAGACCAGGTTTTACAAGCATTGCTTCCTGACTGATCAGGCTTTCCCCACATACCTCGCTTTCCCTGCTAGGACGCTGCACTGGATCAGCTCTGCTGTACCAAAATGCTGCTGGCCCCCCACATTCTGCCCAGTGGCCATCAGCTCTGACTCCTGGGATGCTGCTGGTTGCAGTGGCAGGCCCTGAATTCCCTGTCACCTCCCCTGCACAGCCTCTTTGAGCACCAGCCTCCTTACACAGAATTGTCAGACCTTTCCCCAAAGTACAGCCCCATTTTTGCTCTCCTCATTCCTCCTCCTCCTCGCTTCAGGAGCTTCAATGCCCCTGACAGCACTGCTTGCCCTCACCCACCTCCCCACTTCTCCTCTTTCCAGACCCCCTCCTGCCTTCTCCTCTCGCAGGACATGCACAGCTCTCCTCTCCTGACCCATGAGAGGCTCCTGGAAGCAGCTCTCTGCCAGCTCTCAGTTCTTCCTCTCTACAAGGAATTCAGAGCACTACAGAGAGATGAGGCGATAGGCAGACTGCAGGGCTACACACGCAGCACGCGTTCAGCCACGAACCCACCGCTCTCCTCCTGACCCAAGCAAACGCAGATGAAGGTATCATTAAAAAACCCCAACAACTAAACAGCAAACAGAAGGAGTCCCTGTTATTAAGTGTGCCAAGAACTGAGGCCAGTCTCTGGTCTGCCTTAAAAATATGGGGTTAGATGAGAACCTTCTCAGATCTGTAGTCAGGGGAGGCTCCAGCGAGTCCTGCCACAGGCAGGGACAGAATATATTAGCAGTTCACAACTTAGCAGCACAGACAGCACGGGGATGTTTCAAGCTTTGGCCTTGTGGTTCCTTTCTCCACCTTAAGGTTTATATATGGCACCTCATTGTGTCTTTGCTCCACTCTGGACCTTCACTGACATCTGTAACTAAGTGCTGAGCAGCACCAGAAACCAGTCAAGAAATGGGTATAATGGCTGGGGGGGGGGAAAAAAAATCAAACCCAACAACAAAGCAACCAAGAAAAATCCTAAAGCATCTTCAACATTACTCTGTTATCAAATATATATAGGGCATATGTGATAGACCTTACAATAAATACAATGCCATTGATGGCTCTCCTATGTTGAGCATCTCCTTGAAGGAAAACTGGACACAGTGCTATAATATCTCAAGGGAAAGTTGACCACTCTGAAAGAGTACACAAACTATTCCCATTAAAGTCTATGTTTACCACATGGCAAGTCAGTGATTAGGAAAATAGCATGACATGCAACTTAAAAGAAAAATGTTCCACTGCTGTGCTGTATGGGAAAAAATAATTAAAAAGCATCAAAGTTTTGGCTCAGAGACACAGTTTCCATTTAAACATGTGACTGATGCATCTTCTCTTGCTTTTGGGAAAAAAAAATTAAAAAAAGAACACAATAAAGAAAAAATTTCAGCAATGCATATTTTCTGTAGTGATAAAACTGCAGATCTCCACAGACCAGAATCAGCAGAACAGCCCAACTGCTAGGGTAAAGGCAACGCTTACATTTGATCCTAATCTACAACATCTGTAAGGATCAAGGGAAAGACAGAGCATAAGGCCTTGAGAAATCTCCCAGATTCGCAAAGGAAACATTTATGTTCTCGCTAAGCCAATGTCCTGCTCAAAGCCCTGTTTCAGATAGTAACCCTAGAAACTGGGCTCTGGTCCCTGTATCAAACGGCACGCATGCGAGCTGCCTGGGAAGATGTGGAGCCCCAGAAAAAGGGGAAAACCCAGTTATTGCTTGGACTGTGACAGCTCAAATGTGAAGCAGTGACGGAGTTTCACGACCTCCTGCAGCAAGTGCTTGAATCCAGAGCAGCTGTTAAATCACAGGAGGAAAGGGAGAGTGAGAATTTGCAGTTTGCCGGGCGTTTCCAGCTTCTCAGCCCCCCCTTCCCGCTCCCCCACCCTGTCCTAGCATTTACTGTAAACCAGGGAACAAGCTTTAGCTGAGCTGGAATCCCTGGAAACCCCGGTCCGCAGCCCGCAGAGGGCACCAGCGAGATGTGTTTGGAGCTGGCGGGGAGCGGCAGCGAGTCATTTCTGGTAAAACTTCTTTAATGTGAGGAATGTCACGGGCTGGTACGGCTGGCAGAGTTTAAGACTGGACTTTTTTCCTCTTTTTTTTTTTCTTTTTCTCTTTTAATTATCCTATGACTCCTTGATGCGAAGGCTACACTGTGCTCACACTGCCAGTTCTCTCATACAAGCCACACAAGAAATAATACTGTGTGAAAAAGTGGTGTGGGGGGAAGCCCAAATCTGAAAAGGCAAAAAAAGAGTGAGGCTGGGCCAGCTGATGTAAACAAGTTATGAAATAACCCAGGTTTGTATAACTGGCCCGATTGTGTAATGCCTTCCCCAGAAGTGGTAGATTTAGTCGATCTAGGCATATAAGTAATTCCAAGGTACTTTCTTAGGAAAATGAAAGGGAAAAAAAAGCCCAAACCGTAAGACCGGGGCTTTCAGGTCCGTGAATTCACGCCGCTTCCACAGGAAATCTTCCCTGTTCTCGAAGCGCCACCCGGCGTGGGGAGTGGGGCCGGGGAGCGCGGGGAGCGCTCCGGCGAGCCCCAGGAAACTCCCGCTCGGAAAAAGCCGCGTCCAGCGGCTCCGGGCAGAACCAAGGAGCGGGCGCGCAGAGGGCTGAGCAGAGCGGCACGCCGCCGGCAGCGGGGTCCCAGCGTGGGCCCCTCGCCGTCCCAGCGTGGCAAAGGCAAAGAGAGCGGCAGCGCCTCGGAGACAAAGTTTAGCGGGGGAGAAGCGGGCAGACAACCGCAGGCACTGGAAAGACGCAGAGCCCACTTCCAGCCATCCCTCCGTGTTCCACGGCGGCTGCAACAGCTCCGCGAATAACTCGGGCGGCACCTCCCAAAGTCCCAGCGAAACCGCCCAAAGTGCTGCGGGCGAGCCCCGGGCACCACCCGGGCAGGCGCGATGAGCGGGGACAGCGAGAAGCTCCCAAGGAGAACAAAAGCAGGAAGAACAGTTCGGTGCGCCCCTGTATTCGCGTTACCGATCTCGCAGAGAAGTGGCCCGGAGGAGCCCTTTGATTGCCAAGCGGGTCCCGGCCCGGCGCTGCGGCTACAGACGGGGGCTCGGCACCGACACCCGCTAACCCCGCTCCTCCTGGGGCCGGGCCGGCGGACACTGCCGCTCCCTCCCCGTACGTCCCCGCTCGGGACAGGTCGTGTCTCCCACAGCACCCTCGGCCCGACAGGCAGGGAACTCCGGTCAGCGTCCCTCCGGACGCGTCCCGACACCCGCTCCGGGGCGGGCAGGGAGGGAAGGAAAACGGCGTCGCCTCTCTAAGGGCGGCGGGACGGAGCGGCGGCTGCGGGCAGCTCCGCGCCCCGGCACCGCCTGTGCCCCCCGGCCGGCGCCTCTCCGCCGGGCGCCCGCGCCTCCACCGCGGAGGAAGCGCCGGCCGCTCCCCGGGCGTGGCGGTGAACTCCCGTCCCGGGAGCGCTCGGAGCAGCCCCCGGAGGGACCGGGAGAGAGGGGCAGCGCCCGGCCCTACCTGCTGGGCTGCGCCGCTCGAGTAGGTCTCAGGGTGTCCCGGGGAGCCGCTGCTGCCTCTGGAGGAGGTGTCGAAGTTCCCGGGGTAGTCCTGGTACATGGTCCGAGGTCGGGCCGGGGGAGCCGCGTCCCCGCCTTCCCACACCGACACCCGCCGCTCCCTCGCAGTCTCCCCGCCCCCTTCTCCCTCCCGACCTCTTCGGCTCTTGCCTTTCACCTCCCAACGCTCGCCGCGGAGAGGGAAAAAAATAATAAAACCAGCTTTGGAGACGGAGAAGAAAGTGTGTGTGTGGGGAAGAAAGCAGGAGAAAAAAAAAAAAACAAAAAAACAAAAAAAGGAAAAAAATTTAAAAATAAAGAGATAACAAAAATAAAAACAATAACAACGATGATAAAAGTGGCTCAGTTGGCAGCCGAGCGTCTGCGGGACGGGACGGGACGGCAGGACTCGGCGGCGCGGCGGGAGCAGAGCCGTGCGCGCTAGCTCGCCGATGTCCTCCCTCCGCGCTGCCCGGCGAAACTCGCCCCGCCGGCGGAGCGGCTCCGACCCCGGGGGCTGCAGGCGGAGCGGTTCTCCTCCGCCCCCCCCAACCGCCTCCTCCACCACCACCCCACACACACGGCCGCCCCTTTCCTTTCCCCGGCGCGGGGTGCTCTCAGCCGTCCTGCCCCCGCGCTCGGCTGCGCTGCGAGCGGAGCTCCGCGTGCACGCCGCGTATCCGATCATGGCATCGCCCGGCCCGCGTCTCGCTTATTATCCGCCCCGCCGCCGCCCATGTTCATGTACACGTCAAACCGCGGCGCACCGGCCCCCACCTTGGCCAGCGCGGAGCCTCCCACCTGCCCGCGGCGGGGGGAGGCGGGCCGCCCCGGGGGAATGCGCCCGCCTGTCCGCCGCGCCGCCCGCCCCGCTGCGCCCGCCCCTTCCGAGCCCCGCGGTCCGGGCGCTGGGGCGGGGCGGGCGGGCGGCTCCGGGGCACGCGGCGCACGTTTCCCGCCGGACCCGCCTCCCCCCGCCCCCGTTGGTGCCGCCGCTTTCGCACGTTTGCCAAAAAATGGTCATTTTGCGTCGCACGAATACGCAAGCGCGGTTTTCCTGCCGCGGAGACCGCGCTGCGAGAGGGATTCCCTGCCCTGCCCCGCCGGATTACAGGCACGGCGCACGGGAGGGCGTCTGGGGGAAGCAGGGAGCGGAATCTTGCCCCACACACCGGCCTGCCCCCGCCACGGCCGCTCGGGGCGAGTTTGATCCAGCCCTTCCTCCCTGCAGGAGGGTGGCCCATACACCAGGTTGCCCCAGGGTTTGTTTTTTTTCCGTCCCTTTTTCAGCGCCCCAATAAACCAGGCTTGGACTCGTCTGATTTACAGCTTGTTAAACTATTTTCTTTTATTTTATTATTTTAATTTTAGTTATTTTATTTAACATTTTTTTATTATTTATATTCTACTATTATTTTGTTCGTTTGTATTTTTTGTGGCTATTATTTTCTAATAATTTCCAATTTCTTTTCATTACAATTTTTCTTTATTTACTAATATGGTACGGTATTTTTAATTTCTTTAAAACCTCAATAAATTTTTTTAAAAAAGGTTTTTCCTTTTTTGTACTTTGTAAAAATTATTTTATCTTATTTCAAATTTGATATCTATTCTCTTTTTTTCCTCCTTGTTTTACTGTTTTGTTTTAAAATAATTTTTACATTTAGTTTTACTTTTTAAGTGGACTCCTCCATCCCCCTGAATCTGCAGAGCACTCTAGGTCTCCAACCGAGATGGCACAGGACATCATGTGACATCCCTGTGCTTCCTGCAGCAGGAACTCGTTTGGACAAGGATTGTAGCAGCCCGCCGCGGGTGGCTCTGGCATGGGGGCCAGGTCACAGACTAGGGACACAGGCTGGAGGTGGCAAGCGACCGAGCAGAGCATCCACCCAGAGAACGCGGGCTCGGAGGGATCGGCTCGAAATACAGCAGTGATGCTACTTCACAGATTGGTTTAAATTGCCACTCCTAAGCACCAGTGGCTTGTTTCCACCCTCCCTGGAGGATTTTGCCCAGCGCTGGCAAGTCCTGTTTTTTGCCGTAGGGAGGGAGAAGTCATCCTATTCAGCTATCAAAATCCCATTGGCTGTACACGACGAAGTATTTTCCCCCAGGAGCCCATCTGAAGCATGGGCTTCCTCCACTCACACTGTGCTCCTTGGAGCAGAAGCCACACCCAGCTAAACCCTGGGAAGCCTCGGTGGGCTGAATGAAGCACCCCATGGGGCTAATCTGTCAGAACTCGTTTATTTTTTAGCACTGACCCAGGAATCTGGGACTAAAATTCCTGCCGCATGCAGGTTAGTTTTGCAGCACCTTCATTTATTCCGGCATTGAAATTCTCCCCATACCAAATAGCTGGCCTTTTCCCGTCCGCACCTTACTTTGGGGGAGGTGGGAAAAGAAAGGGGCTGTAAAAATATTCCCATTTTCCAACTCAACTGCATTGGAGTGGGGGTGGGGAGGGGGTAAGTTCTCTACAGGCACGTGAGGCTGTGATGGGTTTTCCCCTATGGTGGCAGGTGATCTGCCATGCTGCTTCTGCTGGAAAGAGATTAGTTCAAGATGTGAGCGGAATCAGGCTGCATTGTCAAGCAGATGAAAGAGTAAAGGGTACCAACCAGACATCAAAATGATAAACTTAACAAAGCCGTGGCGGGTTTTGGCTGTCACCAACCCTATGGCTCTGCCTCCCCCTCAGGTGGTAGGACACGCTGTCTCGAGACTTACCAGAGTTATGAACCACTCCATCACTAGCTCACCACCCTGGCTCTTGTGTCCTGTTTATTTTCACACAGCTGTGGCTTTGTAGAATCCATCTGCTGAGCATCAAGAAATGCAAAAATATTTGGTGTAGGGAAAGTGCAGCCAGAAAACAGGGAAGCAGATGGGGGTGCGCGCAATTGTGTTGAAGGCATTTGCAAGAGTAAAATAGAGAGGGTTTTTTGCTCCTCCTCCTAGAATTTTTGCTATCTTTTTCTTCAGCAGCTCTTAACCTGAACTACCTGCCGTCCATCATAGTCTCAGCTCAAGCTCCTTTTGACGTTGTTTTCAAACATTCCCAAAGCATTTTGCACAACTATCCTTTCCTGCCGAATAACTGAGACCTAGTTCTGGGAACAGCTCTTTTGAAATGACATTCAGGTCTGTTTTTATATTTGGCTGCCAGTTAATGTGGAGAATAGTTGACACTGTAATCCTCAGCTTAAAAGCCCTACTGTAAAAGAAATTCAGGAAGCTGAACACCACACCTGAGGCCATGGCCCCAGCTCCCTTAGGGTGATGACCTCCACGCTGGACCGGCACCACCTGCCCCTCGGAAACTCCCTACCCACACCCATCAAGTGACTCTGACACTTACCGTGTATACACTGACTTCACTGGGCTCCTTCTGCCCAGGAGCACAACCCCTTCTGGCAAGACAGGCTCACACTAAGAAGGATGGTACGGTCCACTGTGTAAAAAAATATTCTGTTCCTATTGACTCTCCTCATTCCCATAGCACCTTTGTAAATACTTTTTTTATGTTTTGGCTTGCAGAACTCAGCTAGCCTGCTCTCAGTACCCAGCACAGCGTTTTTAATCATCCCTCCTCCAGACCATCCTGCGTTGTGCAATATGCTCCCTCATTCCAAAAAACGAGATAACATGTAAGGTCTCCTAGTCCATTCTGCCTGAACCAAAGACAAATTATACCATCCCAGGTTCCAGGGCAGGAGCGGATCATTGTAAGGCAAATGAGACCTTGGCTCCTCCTGCTTCTCGTTTCGCTGCATTAGAAGACAAACCAGACCTGGGAATTTTTTCCACAACGGTGTTGTTTTAACAGCACAGATATAGGGCCACTTCACAGCAATCTTGACTTGGCCCTCAGCAACACCTGGCAGGGCCAGCAGTCAAGACCACCCTCCTTCTCCAGCATCCCCAGCAGTGCTGGCTGCCACCCAGCCACACGGTGCATGAGGGCAAGCTCATTGATTTTCATTTAAAAACACACGGCAGCCACGATTCCCCTTCTCCTTGCTTTCTTCCAACCCTCAAAACCTCTTCCTGTGACAAGCTACAGTAATCACTTCACCTTAAATGCGCATGCCACCATGTCAGAGAGCTGGAATGTGCGGGGCTGTTCCTGCATAATGGGGCAAGGAAACTCTCCTGGGATGAGGTTGCTGCGAGAGGTGGGACTGACGCTCGCTGTAAACTGCTGGGGTGTGGGAGCTGCAGCAACCAAACACAGACCACCATCCACACCTCCTCTCATCTCATGTCCTGTTTAAGACTCGGTTCCCACCTCCCTGCAATTGGTTCTTTCACGCCCTTCACCGTTCATTATTAACAGGTGACTCTTTTGCTTCCTATACCTTTTCCTCGAGCTCTGCTGGAGACGCAGTGTACACATGCCCAAGAGCTCTCACAGCCCTTCCTTACAAGTCTACTTTCTTCTGTTCATGAAGTCTGCTTCATATTGTCTCTTTCACGTCTACCAGCAATTGTTTTTGATGTTACCTTCTGGACCGTGCTCTTAGCTACCACCTGACCCTTAATTGCAGTTATTTATTACGTACATCCAACATAACAGGGAGAACCGATGTTTTTCCTCCTTCAAATGGCTCTGATGTGGTTCCGCAAATACTTTTGTCACGCACAGGCTTTTCCTACCCTGTCCTGTGAACCATGGAGCCCTCTTCGTCCCTGCTGATAACCATAGGGCCTCTCTCCACAGCACAGCCATATCTTTAGGGCAGTGAGTCACTCCCCTCAATTGTCCTCAGGTGCCTGCAGTCACACATCCCGTGGTTCAGCCGCACTGGCTCCTGCCCACATTCCCAGAGGAGGCTCATGCCATACTGTCCGTTTCAGTAAAGGCACCATGCTGCCACTCTTACTGCGCCAGGTGATGTGGTGGGCATCATTAACTCTTCCAGTCCCGGTGGCAAATCAAAGGCCAGGGACAAGACAGAACCCTCTTCCCTGTCTGGGCAGTACTGGGTGCTTGCTGAGGGCCTGATGCTGGAATGAAGTGGCAAGGGCAGTCCTGCAGCAGATGGGCACCAACGCCCCGTCACTTCTTAGTCATTCCCGTGATGGGGACAGCAGTCCAGGTCCTTGCTGGCGCCACAGGGTCAGCTCGGCAGAGACCCATAAACCGACAGTCCAAACACTAGTTCAAGCAGAAATGGATTCAGCCTCTTAACTTGTTCCAGACAAAAGACCTACCACCCACTGTACAGCTGCAAGACGTGATTTGACAAGGCCTTATTAGGGGTGACTCACGAGGCACGTTTGTGGCATTGTGCTGGTGTAGGAAGCAGAAAACAGCTTCATGAGATCCCTTCCATAGGGATGAACAAGCTTGCTCCTAGCCCAGAGTAACACACATGTGAAGAGATGTACAGAGACCCACAGTCTAGCTCTAGAACACCTCTTGGCACAAGATGAAGCATTCTTTCTCAATACTTTAGTCTTTGTTTTGCCCCATCTCCGCGTAATATGGTACGGTATTTTTACAAAATTTCTTTAAAACCTAATATTTTTTTTAAAAAGTGTTTGTTTTCTTTTACTTTTTAAAATTTATTTTTTATTCTTATATCAAATTTGATATCTCTTCGCTTTATTTTCCACTCCTGTTTTATGTTTTTTAAATTAATTTTACATTTATTTTTACCTGTTTTAAGTGGACTCCTCCATCCCCCAGGATCTGCCAGAGCCACTCTAGGGTGGTTACAGACAATAACAGGGCGGGCGCAGGGTACTAGAAGACGCGGCGGAAAAGCGCCAAGAGGACGAAGTCGGGAGGTGGGGATAAAAAAAGGGGGGGGGGGGGGGGGGGGGAACACAGAGAACTACGTGGCAGTGAGGGGAGGCGGAAGACGAGACGGGTGGGTGGAAGTAGCAAATGTCATGTGGAAAGGGGGGGCGAAGGGGGGGGGAGGGGGGGGGCCGTAGAAAGGAGGACCGACGAGCCGTAAAACAAAATTATTTTTATTCTTATTCAAATTTGATATCTATTCTTTTTTTTTTTCCTCCTTGTTTTAATGTTTTTTTAAATTAATTTTTACATTTATTTTTACTTTTTAAGTGGACTCCTCCATCCCCCTACGATCTGCAGAGCCACTCTAGGTCTCCAAACCAGAGTATGTCACAGGAACATCAGGTGACAGCCCTGGGCTTCCCTGCAGCAGGAACTCGTGGGACAAGGATTGTAGCAGCCCGCCGCGGGTGGCTCTGGCATTGCCAGGTCACAGACTAGCACAGGCTGGAAGGTGGCAGAAGCAGACAGAGCAGAGCCATCCACACAGAGAACTCGGGCTCTGAGGTGATCTGCAGGAAATACAGCAGTGATGCTACTTCACAGATTGTTTAAATGCCACTCCTAGACACCAAGTGTCTTGTTTCCACCCTCCCTGGAGGATTTGCCCAGCGCTGGGCAAGTCCTTTTTGCCATAGGGAGGGAGAAGTCATCTGAGTTCAAGCTATAAAATCCCATTTAAGCTGTATCACGGACGAAGTATTTTCCCACAGGAGCCCATCTGAAAGCAGTGGGCTTTCCTCCACTCACACTGTGCTCCTTGGAAGGCAGAAGCAGCACCCATCTCAACCCTGGAGCCTTCGGGGGAACTGAAATGAAGCACCCCATGGGGGCTAATCTTCAGAACTCGGTTATTTTTTAGCACTGACCCAGGAATCTGGGACTAAAATTCCTGCCGATGCAGTTTAGTTTTCAGCACCTTCATTATTCAGGCAATTGAAATTCTCCCTCCAAATTAGCTGGCCTATTTCAGGCAGCACCTGACTTTGGGGGAGGTGGGGAAAGGGCTGTAAAAATATTCCCATGTTTCCAACTCAAACTGCATTAGGAGTGAGGGGTAGGGAGGGGGAGAAGTGCTCTAGCAGGCACAGTGAGGCTGTGATGTGGTTTTCCCCTTGGGTGGCAGGTGATCTGCACATGCTGCTTTCTGCTGGAAAGAGAATTAGTTCAAGATGTGAGAGGAATCAGGCTGCAGTTGTCAAGAGATGAAGAGAGAAAGGGTAAAACAGACATCAAAATAAATAAACTTAACAAAAGCCGTGGGCGGGTTTTGGCTGGTCACCACCCTTGGCTCTGCCTCCCCCTCAGGTGGAGGACACTGCTGTCTCTGAGACTTACCAGATGTTAGGAACCACTGCCATCACTTGAGCTCACCAACCCTGGCTCTGGTCCTGTTTCACATCAGGCTGGTGGGCTTGTAGAATCCAGTCTGCTGAACAGCAAGAAATGCAAAAAAGTATTTGGTGTAGGGAAGGAGTGACAGCCAGAAACAGGGAAGCAAGATGGGGGTGCTGGAGCATTAGTGTTGAGGCATTTTGCAAGAGGAAAAGAGAGGGGTTTTTCATCCCTCCTCCTAGAATTATTTCTATACTTTTTCTTCAGCAGTTCATTAAATCTGAACTACCTGCCTTCCTTATGTCTCAGCTCAAGCTCATTTTGAGCGTTGTTTTCAAACATTATCCCAAAGTAATTTTGGCACAACTATCCTGTCCTGCTGAATGAACATGAGACCTAGTCTGGGAACAGCTCGTTTGAAATGACATTCAAGGGCTGTTTTTATATTTGGCTGCAGTTAATGTGGATGCAATTAGTTGACACTTGTAAATCCTCAGCTTAAAAGCCCTACTGTAAGAAATGCAGGAAGCTGAACACACACCTGAGGCCAGGGCCCCAGCTCCCGTAGGGTGATGAACCTCCCTGCCACAGCTGGACCGGCACCACCTTGCCCTCGGAAAGCTCCCGACCCACACCCATCAGATGTGACGCTGAAGCTTTACCGTGTATTTACACTGACTTCACTGGAGCTCCTTCTGCCCAGAGAGCACAACCCCCTTCTGGCTAAGACAGGCTCACACGTACAGAAGGGATTGGTACGTCCCACTGGGAAAAAATATTCTGTCCGATTGACTCTCCTCATTCCCATATCAGCCCTTTGTAATACTTTTTATTGTTTTGGATTGAAGGAACTCAGACTAGCCTGGCTCTCAGTACCCCAGACACATGCGTTTTTAATCCTCATCCAGACCAAGCTGCGTTGTGCAATAGGCTCCCTCATTCCAAAAAAACAAGAGATAACATGTAAGTCTGCCTAGTCCATTCTTGCCTGAACCAAAGACAAATTAAGACCAGCCCAGGTTCCAGGGCAGGAGAGGATCATTGTAAGGCAAATGAGACCTTGGCTCCTCATGCTTCTCGATTTCGGCTGCAATTAGAAGACAAACCCAGACCTGGGAATGGTTTTCACGGTGTTTTTACAGGAACAGAGGATAGGGCCACTTCACAGCAGCTTAGACTTGGCCCTCAGCAAGCACATGGCAGGGCCAGCAGTAAGCACCTCCTTCTCCAGCATCCCCAGCAGTGCTGGGCTGCACCAGCCACACCGTGCCTGAGGGCAAGATCATTGATTTTCAATTTAAAAAACACGCAGCCACGATTCTCCTTCTCCTTGCTCTTCTTCCAACCCTCAAAACCTCTGCTGTGAACAAGCCTGCAGTAATCACTTCACCTTAAATGCGCATTGCCACCAGTGTCAGAGAGCTGGGATGTGCTGTGGCTGTTCCTGCAGTGGGGCAGGGAAACTCCTGGGATGAGGGGGGGCTGCAGGAGAGGTGGGACTGAAGCTGCTGTACACTGCTGGGGTGTGGGGAGCTGCAGGATAACCAAACACAGACCACCAATCACACACCTCCTCATACGATTCCTCATGTCCTGTTTTAAGACTCGGTCCCACCTCCCTGCAAATTGGTGCTTTCCTCGTCACCGTTCATTATTACACAGGTGACTCTTTTGCTTCCTGAGACCTTTTCCTCGAGCTCTCTGGAGACGCAGTGTACACATGCCCAGAGCTCTCCAGCCCTTCCTGACAATTCTACTTTCTTCTGTTCATGAAGTCTGCTTTCATATTGTCTCTTTAAGTGCTAACAGCAAGTGTTTTGATGTTAACTTCTGGGAACGAGCTCTTAAGCTACCACCTGACACTTAATTGCAGTTATTTATTACGTACTCCAACATATACAAGGGAGAACCGAGGTTTTCTCCTTCAAAGGGCTTCTGGATGTGGTTCCTCAAATACTTTTTGTCAAGCACAGAGCTTTTCCTACCCATGTCCTGTTGAACCATGGAGCCCTCTCCCCTGCTGATAACCCCATAGGGCCTCTCCCTCCAGCAGCACAGCATATCTTTAGGGCAGGGAGGCACTCCCCTCAATTGTCCTCAGGTGACTGCAGTCACACAATCCCTGTGTTCAAGCCCGCAGCTGGCTCTGCCCCACATTCCCAGCAGGATGAGTACTGCCATACTGTCCAGTTCAGGGTAAAGGCACCAATGCTGCCACTCTTACTGCTGCCAGGTGATGTGGTGGGCATCATTTAACTCTTCCAGTCCCGGTGCAAATCAAAGCCCAGGACAAAGACAGACACTCTTCCCTGTTCTGGAGCAGGACTGGGTGCTGCTGAGGGCCTGTGATGCTGGAAGGAAGTGGCAGGGCAGTCCTGCAGCAGGATGGGCACCAGACGCCCCAGGCACTGCTTAGTCAGGCTGTGATGTGGGAGCAGCAGCCAGAGGTCCTGCTGGCTCCCACAGGGTCAGCTCTGCAGAGATCCCAGACACCGACAAGGCCAAACACTATTTCAAAGCAGAAATGGATTCAGCCTTCTTAACTTGTTCCAGGACAAAGATCCTACCAACCCACTGAGTAGCAGCTGCAAGACGTGGATTTGGAACAAGGGCTTATTAGGGGTGACCACGATGCACAGTTTGTGGCATGTTGCTGGTGTAGGGAAGCAGAAAACAGCTTCAGGAGATCCCTGCCTAGGGATGAACAAGCTTGCTCCTAGCCCCAGAGTACACACATGTGAGAGATGGGAACAGAGATCCCACAAGTCTAGCTCTAGACACCTCTTGGCACAAGATGAGCAGTCTTATCTCAATACTTGTCTTTGTTTGCCCAGCTCCAAACCTGTTTCAGCAGCAGGAGAGCCTGCCTTGCCCCGCTCCTGCCTCCTGCAGGGACAACACCTCTGGTCTCAGAAGCCAAAGGGCCCAACGAGTCTCATCCCCTCTGCCCAGAGACTTCCCTAAGAGATCACAGGCAGTGCTGCCAGCACAGTCCCAGCAGGAGGTCTTTCAGGGGATGGGAGCCCTGTCCCATGGAGCTGGGACCTTTCCCCATTACCCTGTCAGGTAAGAGACTCATTTTCTTGCTGTATCTTGTGACCAGGGCCTCACAATCACATTTTCTCATGTCAGAGCAGTGGAAAGGACTGAAAAACTGCCTTAGGAGTAGAAAATCTCACCCCTGCCAGTGCCCCCATAGCTTAGCTGAACAGATGCTGAGAACTTCTCACCTGAAGTGCCCATGCTCAGGTGTAAACAGGACCAGATCATGCTGAGAGGGGCACCGAGCCCTGTGCAACGGCAGTCTGGGATGGTGGGATGGGCTCTGACCAGTATCCATGCTGAGAGTTTCCGAGGTTATTTCCTGAAACAAGTGGTGCAGGCCAAGTGGGTCACCCAGCTGAGACAGCTCATTGTTCCTGCCTGAGTGATTCAGCCCCACCAAAGTGCTCCCTGGCAGCACAGCACTAGGAGGAGGATGAGGAGGGAGCTGTACAGTGCACACAGACAGTTCTCCTGATAGTGGGAGGCAGATAAGCACACAGGAGTTAATGGCTGAGCTCAGCTCTAGTTGAGGCCGTTTGACCTTTCTGCTCATAAGCCTGCCTTCAGCTGACATGACAGACTTTGACACAAGCACTCAGGGGAATTTGTGGCCAATAAGTGAGACTTACTTTCCCCACCAAGTAATATTGATTAGTGCAGCGCCTGCAGACACGGCTCGAGGCAGTGGTGGGGTTTCAGGGAGGGAGCAGAAGAGACAGCTGAAACGAAAAGGTAAAATGATTTGTTGACTGAACCTGTAAAAATTGTCCTTTCTGTCTCCTACCATAGCGACCTGTGCACTGTTGTAAACCTTGGAAGGAGGGAGAGTCTTTCCAGTCTGGGCAGTGGCACTGGAGCTGGCGGGTGTCCCTGCATGGCCTGGCTTGTCTC
The DNA here is from genome assembly GCA_018697195.1 of Certhia americana. NCBI lineage: Eukaryota > Metazoa > Chordata > Aves > Passeriformes > Certhiidae > Certhia > Certhia americana. The sequence goes on along the minus strand of CM031859.1, from coordinate 84,408,444 downwards.
CATCCTGTAGGTGTCTGTGCAATCCAGTGCCTTCTTCCGCCACTTTGTCCTCTGGCATCCCTGGAAAAGAAACATCGGTTAGGAGCACTGATGCTTTCTGAGAATATGGGCATTTAGAACTGAAAACGTACCAAGGATGTATCTGAGCACCTGGGAGTGGCTTCTTCTTCTCTTGCCATCCAGGAGAGGCTCCACTCCAGCAATCCCTCTGTAAAGGGTGGCACAGTGCCAATGTGTGACACTAAACCCAGATGTGTGCAGCCTCACTCCGAAAGCAGTGTGTGGCTGAGGTCCCCATCCCCCCCATCCCCTTGGACACAGGTCTCCGTGAGCCTGGTGATTCCAAGCTAGCTACAATGTTATAAGCCACTATGGAGCATGGAGTGGTTGGATTTCCGCTTCTTGCTGCCTTGGACATCTTTTTGGTGACATCACAAAGCTGAAACCTTGTGCAGTGGCTGCCTGGAGTCTGATAACGCTGAAGTACCAGCAATACTCACCAGATTCCCTGGGATGTGAGGTGGAGATTACTGTTATGAAGTGTTACCTTAAAGTCCTAGTCTAAACACCTCCTGTAATCAACTCCTGGCTTGCTCAGGAATGTTGAATGGGATTCTTGAAAGCAGCAGAATCAGGAAAATCCACAAACGCCAGAGGTTTATGTCCGATAAGGAGACAGAGGAGTCATTCCGCTTTATCCGAATAAAGGGAGAGGCCAACGGGGCACACTCCCTCGGGGTTTGCCCTCTCGGTGTTTCGGAGGGCACCCTCCCTTTATCCTGAACTCCCGGCCCCATGTTGCCCTCTTCCTTTCCCCATTGGCTGAGGCACTGGGAAGGTACAGCCTTCCCGAACTGCCTCCCACTTATTCCTCACATCGAAACTACTATTTTACCCCAAAATTCAGAAGTTCAGGCTTGTGCAGACCCTTGCCTGTTTCAGGAGCCGAGCTGTCCCGGTAAGGAGCCTGCTGCCCAAAGTCGCTCGGGACCTTCAGACCCATTTCGAAGACGTTAACACCCCCAGCTTCTCCCATCAAATTGTTTGTTAAGACATTAGCACGCACCTTTCCTCTCAAGAATGACCCAGAAGCTTGAGTTACATGCAGTCAAAGGAACACTAAATTATTTTAAAGCAATGCGTGATACTGCGTCAACACCAACCCTGAATCTGGGAAAACCTACCAAGTGTTTTTAATGTTAGGACACTTTTTGGAGGATTACAAGCATGCTCTCATCCAGGATGTCATTGAATCTTTCCAGCATGCCCTGCACTTTTCTTTCCTCTGCGTTTTTCCGCTTGCTACCGTATACAGAAATACAATACAGAAATACAGAAATACTGTATACAAGGAAAAAGCAGAATTTTTCCACTTGCGGTCTCGGGGCAGGACCAGAAGGTGCTTGCTCTGAACAAGTGCCCACCTACCATCCCTCTGGCTAAGATGTGATCTGTGGTTTGATCACTGGGGTCATGATAGAAATTCAGGAGCTCCTCAGGAGCTGGGACCAGCAAATGTTGTCCCAGGCTGCAGGAAAAGACTGTTTAGAGAGGGGTGCGACGCAAGAGAAGAGCACTCCCAAAGCTGTAGGGTCAAGCTGTGGCAAACACACTGGGGAAACTCCCGGGTGCTGGCAAAAGGGTGGGGGGCAGCAGTATGAAATGCTTGGCGGGTCCAGTTTTGATGCATCCGTGCCCGTATGGCTTCAGGACGATTCATCCCGCCCCTCGGTAATCCTGCTTCCACAGCGGGCTTATTGGCACGCGTTAAAACACCTTTGGGAGCGGAGCCTAAACACCAGCGGGTGCGGAGAAGGCACGGAGCCGCTCGGCAGAGGAGCACCCGGAGTCAGCCGGGGCCGGGCTGCAGGCGGGGACAGCCACCGTGCCCCGGCCGAGCTGGGGTGGGCAGCTGGGGCCTGGCAGCCCAGCTGCCAGCCAGAGGCAGCCCTGCAGCCTTTCAGGCACAGGGAGGAGTCTGGGGATGCTCCCGGGCTGTCTGGGTCCCGGTGTGCGCAGCCAGCCCGGGGGCTGCAGGGCCCCGAAGGCGGAGAGGAGCGCTGCGGTCTGCTAATGGGCTGTCCTCGGTCAGATCACACTGGGCTGGCGGTTTGCAAAGCTGTCTATTATCGGCACGTTAACAGCCTTTCACAACGTTTAATTACTTGGAAAGGTAATCAGTCTTGTGGTAGTTCTTCAAAAAGCATGCCCATTTCACTTGCTCTTGGCAGAGAACTTCGCTTTTGTGCCTTTCATTCTCGCAATAAATATGTTACAACTGATCCTGCTCCCAAAGGCAATACCTATTTGTAAAACAAAGAAGATTGCTCCCTGGCTTTCTGGGTACCAGCCCTGCAGCCGGGTGCCATGCCACAGATCTCTCCGACCAACACAATCGTGCAGATTCAGGCTCCCAGCGTTTGTTTTTAAAATGGATTCTCATTTTCAGGCGCCTGATTTGACAAGCACAACCTGGTACTCAGGGCCAATCTCTCCACTTCACTGCCAGAGCTGGCCCCGGTGCTGGCGGCACATCAAATGACAGCCAAGAAGCCAGATGTGAGTGGCCAGGTCCCCCCTGCTCAGTCACTGCTGCCCTTCGGCCGCCAGCAGCAGCGCTGGCACAGGCTGCGATAAGCTGCGATGCCCGAGGCTGGGGCTGGGAGGAAGAAGCAGGAAGACCCAGCAGCTGCAGGAAAAAGACAGGCAGAGATCACCCAGGTGGGTGCAAGGGCCACCAGGCTGTCTCCAGGCTAACCATGACATTGTGAAGCTCAGGGGTCGAAGACCACCGCTCACCACATCTCTGCTGCATCCAGCACCCCAGAGAAGTGGTAGGTTGCTCTTCTTCCATGCAAGGATGCCACCACTCACGACAGGGCAATTTATGCACATTGCCTTTGGTCTTGTGACCCTGTGCTGGAAACTGCAGCAACCATGGAGGTTTGGTCCTCTCCTGCAGCCCACCAGCTGATGGCTGCATCCTCCTGAGGCAGCCTGGGACCACTGCAGAGGCACTGTCAGTTTTCCCATGGCTTCCCTTGCCAGCCTGCTGCATCCCTGGGACTGAGGAACAGTGGATCTGCCTTGGCACACACCCCTTGTGGGATTTCTGTGGAGGGCACACACACATGCATGCACATGTGCCCACCTGTGAGCCCACGGGGACCTGGTGTGTGAGAACCTGCTCAGTCCATGCCAGGGGCCAGTCCTGGGGAGGAGGTACAGAACAACAGGCTCAGGCTCCCACCAGCCATGGCCATTGCTTGCAGGAGTGGAAAGTATTACACTAGATTGATTAAACACTTCCACTGATGAACTCTGTCCTGTGAGCCAACATTTTCCACTTCAGACATGGAGGTACCCACTTTTGGGGAGAAAAGCAGTAAACAGTATCAGAAAGAAACATTATTCAGGAGGACAGCAGAAGTCTCTTCCTTTCTCCTTAAGGACAAACTTGTCAAAGGACTGAACAAAAAGCTCACAGGAGCTTTTCTAACAGCCCAGTAGCTTGTAAGTACCCCTATGTGGAGGCACTGGTGAAAGCTAGGTCCCAGTCTTGCAGCCCATCCATGCTGGTATTTTTCTAATATTCTTGGAAGTCTTGACAAGTTTGTTTTCTTATTTTTTTTCTTTAAAAAAAAGCACAGCTTTTAACAGCCCTGGGGCAGAAGGCTCTCGCTTGCTAAATCACAAGGTTTGCCACACTGAAATGCAGGGACGTGCCCACAAACGGGAACTGGCTGTCTTAGCTTTTGTTCTTGACTGTTTGCCAGAATCCTTAAAACAACAGGAGGAGATTCAACCACCTAAACATCCCTGCACTCGCTGGCTCAGGGAGTCTGTAAACAGGGGCATTAGCATATCAGACACATGGATGTGTTTGCCAGCAGGGCAGGCAGTCCCACTGCCGGTGGCTGGGTGGCTGTGGGTCAAGAAGTAGCAGGAACATCTGTCAGTACCAATGGTGTGTCCTTGCTGGCATGATGGTGGGATCCCGTGTCCTTGCAGTGCTTGGTGACTGCAGGCAGGAGAAAAGTGTCAGGAAACACCATTCAGTGCTGTAATGTTAGAAATATGGTTATCCCAGATTTTAGAGCCAGGTAAGATGATCCCCATGCTGCTCTGCCAGAGACATACTGACAAGAATTGGATTTGTATCAGTGTAAGGAATGGTCACATTTTTCCCCTGCCAGCTTGTTTGAAGAACAGTGATGAGAAGGGACAGCAATGGACCAAAACTTGTAGATCAGGAGAGATAATTAGCAAAATGCTACCCTTAAAAAAACAAAAAGCAACTTCTTGTGCAGCCAGCGGTGGTAAATGCTTTCTCAGCAAAGACCTAACCCATACCATTCCACAGCTGTATGTTCTTACTTAACTTGGACAACACACCTCAGTCCTCAGCTGCAGATATACCAAGACTTCTATTTCAGTCACAGACTTGGAGAAAGACCAGGTGCACACCTCAGACATTGCCTACAGTCATTCCTCAGCCACCTCACAGTTATGGTAATGTTTATTTAGACTGGTGGGGGTGGAGATGACCTAGCAAGGGGTTGAGATGCTCTCCCAAGGTCCATCCCTCAGCTGGGCTCTCAGCAGGCACCTTCCTGACATTTGAACCTGGGAGGTCTGGGGCAGCACTGCATCTGCCTCCAGGTTGAACCCCAAGGTGCTCAAGATCCTCCAACTCCCTTCTGCTGGCTCCAGTTTCCTTGTGTGTCCCAATCAGGTCGCTTCAGAGGGATTTAGGATTTCAACAAACTGCACTGTTCACCTCAAATTCTGCAGAGCACAAACTCTACAGAAAGAGTCCTCCACTCTTTACCTGCAATCCTCAGCACCAGCTCTCCTCAGGCTCTCCTCCCTAAGTCCCTGCACACCTTTGAATCACTGAGGAGCTCAGGAGCTCCAAGTTGTCCTTTGCCTGAGCTTTGCACCCCTCCCGGGTCTCTCTTAGAAAAGAAAATGGGATGCAGCTCAACTCACACAGCACCTAGATTTTTCCTCTGCTCTCCTTGACCATCTGCTTCTGAATTTTCACCACCCCTTGGCTCACCCAGCTGGGAGGCAGCACCCTCACTCCTGGCTCTGCCTTGACCCCATCACTTGGATGAATGCTAATGAGCACGTGCAGGTGCTTGCCCACCTCTGAGCCACCTCCTTGGGTTTGCAGGTCCCACGAGCTGGGTGAACCAAACCTCCTTCCCTCACAACGTCATGGCATTAGGTTATAAAGTTCATCTTGTCAGTAAGTAAGCCAATCCCACCCACGACTTCTTTCCACATAATTATGGTTCGCGGATATACCAGGAAAAAAGGAGAGCCCCTGCCGGAGATGCTGACGTCTTTTTCCTTTCAGGTTCAATGGCTGCTTTATTGCGGTCGGGTTTTCTTTCTCCCCACCACCCGGTCTTTCTCTGACTGGAACTGTTCCCCTCCAAGGACGTGGTGACTTTTGCTGAAAAGCAGTTCTGCCACTTCTGTAGCGAGGCAGTGCTCACGAATGGCACAGTGGTAGTTACGGGATGTGTGGTTTACCTCAAGACGTCACATCTCCTCCCCCTAGAGACATCAGAAGGGTTATTGCTCAAATTCGGCTTCGATTCTATAAAGGAAAAAGGCCCTGTGACTTTCACTACTACTTTTAATGTTCTAAGAAACCTTCACACTCCCCTCCCCAGGCTGCTTCAAAGGGCAAATAGTTTGGGCAGAAGATGCTGCCTTTTGGTAAACATACGCATTTAAGTGCTGTCTAAAATCCCATGAGTCAAACTGCAGTATTTCCCACCTAGGGAAAGGAACGATTGATTTTGTTTGTGGATTTTTCCCAGGTGAAGGCTGGTCAGAAAGAAGGACTTTGAGTACAAGATTTGCACTTTATGTTCTTAAATACTTTTGGAGAGCAACAGGAGTGAAATATCTGGTGTGCCTTTTAGTGCCTCCTTCTGTGCTCAGCTGGAAGATGTCCCTGAGGACACATTGCTGGGGACATCCATGGTCTGTGCAGGAGAAGAAGGCACCATGCTTTGCCATGGCAAACAGCAGCCCAGCAAAAGCTGTGTGACAGGAAGGCTGTGAACTAAGAGGCAGGCAGGCTTGGTCGTGTTGGACACAGGCAGCACAAGGCTGCTTTAGTGCACACTGAAAGAGCTGAGAAAGGAAACCAGCAACCAGCCTAGAGAAAGAATGATGCAGAAGGTAAACAACTGCCATCACCTGTGCAAACACACCTACTCTCATCCCCTTCAGACAGACAGTGTGGAGTGGGGCAGTGCTGTCCAGCCAGGCTGCCAGCGTTGCAGTGAAGGCTGCTGATGCTGACAGGGAGATGCACTACGAATCAGGGAGCCCAGCTGCTGCCACCACCCTGGATTTTGTCCTCTCTGTGGTTGTCCTGGCAAGGACAGCTCCTCTTCTCTCACAAGCCATCACAAGGCTTTTATAACTTTGCCCCTCTGCAGATCCTTGTTGAGCTGAACTAGTGCAAGCACAATTCTGTGACTCCTCCGGGCATGAGGTTTTGCCCATGCAGCAGGTGATGCTCTTTCCCTGAGCTGTTTCAGCCTTGTGTGAGCCACAGCAAGTGGGGTCTGCAGGCATTGCTTCTGAGGGCTGCCCACCCAAAGCTGTAATGATGCAGGGAAGGGCAAAGGTTGCAAAGGAAAACTATGTTGTGGCCTTTTACTCATCTCAGTTTTGAGAGTACAGCTGTGGTGTCTGACCAAAACCATGACTGAGCTCCCCTTTGCTAAAATAATTTCTGACTTCCCATGTGGTGCTCACGGATGGGGTCCCCAAGGGAGGCAGAGTTCCCATATTTTATAGAGAGACCCCACGCCATGCCTGATGAGTGCAGGGCTTACTCATGGGTGCCTTCCTCACGTGTGCCTTACCACGCTGGGACCTGCCCAGGAAATGCAGCTGGTTTCCTGCTGGCAGTTGGGCAGCACCTTCTTCACTGAAGAGCTCAGCTTGTCCTCCTGCCTGTCACTCCAGCACCAGCCTCTTGGGCTTCTCTGGGAAGGTTCTCACTTGTCTAGGGGATGACCTGTGGCCCCTCAAGTGCAGAGGTAAAGTGACTCAGTTGAGGTTCAGCAGCAGGAACTTGGACACCAATCTCCCCACCAGCTAGGATGTGGGATAAACACCAGGGAGAGGAAAATGGTTACAACACAACCAGGTGGAAGATGTAATGTGCATGTGTGCATTACAAGGACACTATCTCCTAAGAAGTATGAAATAGGGAAGGAGTTCCTTCCACAAAGCTGCCCCAGTGAGGAACGGCCAGGAATGGGCACCTTCATACCCAGCACCCCATCTCTCCTGAGGCTGGCAGGTTCCTGGCATGAGCTAATTAACTCTTCAATTGCTAAGGAAGCTCAGAGGACCTTAATTTGACAGTCACCATAAAAGCATTTTGTCTGTCAACAGACTCTTTCATCCAAGGATCTCAAAGTGCTTTACAAGTATTAATTAAACTCACCAAAGTAAGTATGAATAATTATTGTCATTGAACAGCATGGAGAACTGAGGCCAGACTTGCCCAAGAGCAACTGTCAGGACTCAGGGACAGGCACGGAAGGAGGAATTCTCAGCTGCAGTTGCCAGACTGCAAAGCCTCCCACAGAGAACAGCCTCAGACTGCACACTGGCTGAACCTGCTGGACTCTGCTCAAGGGTGTCCTCCCCTACAAGATCACATCTGAAGGACAAGGGGAAAAAACAATCTTATTTTCATTTTGGAATACAATGCAATCTATGTCACAGTAAAAAAATTAGGCAAAAAGGACATGAAAGTATAAATGCCCCCTATCAGTGTGTTGGCTTTCTGGGAAAAGGAATGCTGTTTCATTTATCCTGTGTCCTGTAGCAGTACCTTCTGCTGTTTTATGTGAGATTAGTAGTTTCTGAAAGTAATGTGTAATAAGTGACGTGTTGAGGAATTAGGGAAAGAATTTAAACACTATTTAAAACCTCATAAGAACAAATCTTCATTTATAAAAATGTGCTTATTATTTCCTCTTCCTCTTACGAATCTCAGCACTTGCAGCACTTTCATTTTCCTATGTCTCCAACCATCCGGTATCAAGGAGACTCAGATCAGGGTTGCTTTGGTTGCAAGTTCAGGTATATTTTTAAAGTGATAAAGACTCACTGTCATCACCTAGTCTGAACCCTTGCACAGCCCAACCCAGAGGAATTTAGCTGTTTACCTTGTAGATAGCCCAACTACTTACATCATGTTATTTGGTTAATTTTCATGGATGTACCTGTAACTGCTGAAAATTTCTCATGTTTCCCCACCTTCCAAACCCTGCTCCATGTTGCACAAAGAGGCTCCAATACTGGGCTTCTTGTCTGAGATTTCCTTACCTACAGGAATGTTGTGGGAATTAACATACAAATATTGTGAGATTTGAAGCTATCAGAGCAACGGGGAGGGGAGTCATAAATATACCTCACGCAGATAATAGCGGCTATAAATTCTATTGCCTTGATCTGGCTTGGCACCTGCGCCCTGCAGAACTCCTTGCTGTGCTTGCTCTTCTCTCCATGGCAGCTTCACTGTTTATTACTGATATAATTACAGCACTATGACGTCTCCTGGACGGTTCTGGATAAAAACAGCGTTTCCACTTTGAAATAAGCACTTTACACAGCAGTGGCAGTTAAACTGAAGAATATCTATACGAGGTGTATGATTGTGGTAAACTGATGATTTGTCTCACGCTGGCAGGACTTTCCAGTGCAGTTGTCATTTGGACAGCTAATTGGCCTCTGAGTTCAAACTGAGCCACCACAGCTGAGGCTCTGTGCCGTGAATACTGCCCAGAGCAAAGAAACCGGATAAGTGACTCTTCTTCCTCACAGAGGATCCTCATCACGGCCGTGCTGGAGGTGATGGGAGCTTCTCCCCCTGTGCAGCAAAGCCAGGGGTGTTCCCCCAGAAGGGGAGCTGATGTGGGTGTGCTGTGCATGGGGAGGGAGCACCCTTAGCACGGCGGTGGCCCTGCACAGCCTCTGCTCCAGGCTTGCGGCTGGAGGAGCCCTTCCTCTCCCTCTCCATGCAGAGGGCCCTCTGCCCTGTGGCTCTGCCAACCCCGGTGCCTGCCCCAGGCCCCCCTGCCTGTCCAGCATGCAGATGGGGCCCACAGAAGCCTCCTCATCCACTGGACTCGAGGGCATGTTCCATTGCTGTGGAATCCCTGGGCAGCTTCAGATAAAATAGACAGGCAGGACAACGGCACAGTTACTGACAACTTAATTAGGAAGGGAGAGCCTCTTCTTTACTTCTAGAAACCTCATCACCCAAGACACTGCAAACTGAGCTCAATCGAATGTTTCAGATCTGTGTTGCCTGTTTCCAATTACATCTGAGCGCATTTCTGCAGAGAAGAGCCAAGGTCTTGATTTATAGGCTTTTGGGCAAGAGAATGCAGTGTTTTTCATTATCTTTATCTCTAAATCTGCTCTTGTTACTTGTTGCTTACAACAAATTTGCAGAGCCTAATGCAAAGGTCTTTTGTTAAGGTTTCCTACGCTCAGATGCTAAACTCCTTCATTAAAGCCCAGGCTAATTGCCTCTGCATCAGACAGGCCCATCCATTTCACCTTGCTCAGCGTATGCTTAGGAAGGGAACCTGCATTTTGGGATGCATTCCGCCAGAGGTGGGAGAGCTGGAGACACCCCTGGGGTTGAGCCTGTGCAGCTCACCCGTGCTGCCCTCCCACCCAGCCCTGGCCACAGCCAGAGCCCAAGCACCTCACAGGCGCCGTGGACCCTGGGAGAGGCAGCCAGCCTGCTCCTGCACCACTCGCTCTGCACCAGACATTCCTCTGGCTGGATTTTCTGCTGCATTGGCTTCCCACATATTTATCCTGACATCACATGGGCTGGGGCCCTTCCCGCCTCTGCCCAGCAGGAGTTTGCTAATAAAAAAAAAAATCACTTTTAGAAAACCATGTCTTCTGTGGAAGGAAAAGGCTCAAATGCAGCAAGAAAGATTTTTATGAGCTTTGCTTCAATACTTGTTGTGCAACATCCTTATGGGATTTCATTATTTATGATTTTATCTACAGTCTATGCCTAATAGCTCGGAGGTGCTGTTGATTAATTTTTTCCAGGTCTTTGATGTACCGGCAATAACTTGTCCATGTTGTCCTGTGTCAGTAAAGTGGAAATTGCCATGCTACAGTCAAGGTATCATGAGGTGGCCAAAGCCAGAATAACTGCCTGTATCCACAGTAGGACCAAGGTTTCCCCCAGCCACGCTCTCCCTGCTGGCATTGGCTGATGGAACTGTAATGAGTCAACTCACTAAAACAAGAAAAAAAGAACCCACCGAAAGAAGCTGCCTTTCTTTTTTTTTTTCTCAAGTTTTTTTTTAATAGGTTAGTGAGTTGAACTAACTCCATGTGACCAGGTATGCACTAGAGCTGGCAGGATGGTGAAGGGAGCAATCAGGCAGCAAGGAGCGGCAGGAGGAGGAAGAGGAGGGAGAAGGGCAAGTGGGGGCAGGCTGTAAGATCATCTTTGATACCACACCCTATGTATGGACACTGTCAGTCTAATTCCTACCGTACTGGTTCCGTCCTCGATGTTGTAATCTGTTTCTGTGAATCTTTTCAATTAGGTAGTGATTTATTGGTTACTAGGGTGGGTTTGGACATCCTCCAGCAACAGACACGAAATCCCTTACCATGCTGAGCTCCGTCCTATTGCCTGCAATGCAAAGGCATAAAGCTTTTTCTTCAGGAAATGATTCTTTTTCAAAATGATTATAAGATTATATGACTAGACTATCGTGTGATGCAAACCTGTCTGTTTCCAAAAGCTTTGGTGTAGTTATACCACTTAAAAAAAGGATTTGCTTCAAAATTTTTAGCTGTCCCAGCACATTAGTTGCTGGTTAACTGGAGGTCTTCCTGAAAAGAGTGCATTTATCAGCATAAATGGACCTGTTTCTTTCCTTACATAGAGGTTTACAGTCTGCCCAAGTTAAAGTGTTTGCCAGTTCAAAATTTATTATGTCTTGTCATCACTTCTCTTACAGTCATCACCTTTCTGGTGTTAGTCCAATTCTGTGGATTTGTCAATCACCACTACAAAGAAACCCAGGGCCAAAATAAACCTGGCAACACTTTATTTCTGTATTACAAATGTACTGGCACAAACTTTGTCCACAGAATCTCCTATTTCAGCAAAGTGCTTGAAATCCCATTGACTTCAATTAGTAAGTTAAGCAAGTGCTTAAATGCTGTATTTGAACTGGGACCTGAAGACCATACCTTGGCCAGCTGGATTTGTTGTCTTTTTTTTATTTTTTTTTTTTTTTATTTTTTATTTTTTTTTCCCTAGTTGTGCTTTTAGAGGAATTTCCACATTTCAGTTCAGTTAACACCAAAAACTTAGATGAGGTTAAGGAGAGCTGAAAGTTGATACTATGTTGTCTTCTCACATAGTTCATTTACAAACTCTAGTCAGTTAAGCACTAAGGATTCAAGGAGAGTGAATGAAAAAATGAGATGCCTTCGAAGTTATGGGCTCAAAACTTGGAGGGGGAAAAAAAAGAGGTCTTGCTCAGCAAAATGACACAAGGAAGGGAATTACTGATGTATCAGAAGAACGTGGACCACTATGAATAGGCTTTACTTCATGGTAGCTGATGTCTGGCAATTCTATGCTACACACTACTCCTGTTCTCCCTGCATGCAATTACATATCAGTGTAATGCATGGTTATTACAAAATAACCACAACATGCTAGGAAGAACATTTCATGCTTCTCAGTTGGACAAGGCTCATCTGGTCTTAATTTATTTTAAGGAACATCATCTATTTTAAGATTTTCCCCATTTAGCCAATGGAGTCTATGTTAATTTGACCTCTATTAAATCAAATTTTTTCCATTATTCTCTCTGATGATCAAAGAGCTTTGGGGCAGTTTCCTGAGAGGCCAGAATACCTTTGTGCTGAAGCAGGACGGCTGAGCAGCAGCATGCAAGTTCTTCCCCACCTTCCTCCTGTTGGGAAAGAGGCTTCCAGTCTGGCCACTTGCCCTCAGCCCCAGACTCATGTGCTTCTTTTGCCCAAACCTGTTTCTCCCAGGCATGCTTGTGCTGTCCACTGAGAAGTTTTGTAGGAGGAAGAGCTATTGAGCACTGTCCTTTTCCCACTGGCTTTGGGCACCTTGCTTGGAGCTGAAGGGGAATCCTTAGGAGCTCTGCCTGTATAGTGGCTCCTCTCAGCCAAGTGAGAGTCGTTGTGGCAGCTTCCTCTTTGCTTCCTTGTTTTTGACAAGACTAGCATGGATTGATGCCTCCTGCAGGGCCCATTCCTGCAGGTGACTGGGAGATGGGTGCTGAGCACAACTGGCATCAGCTGGAGCCTCCCAAGAGGCAGGTGAAGTGTCTTGGCCCTTGGTGATGCCAGCCAAGGTGGGTGATGCCTACATGGTTGACAGAAGCTCCAGGGGAAACCCTGCCTATTCCCAACCGGTGTCAAGAGCCTTCCAGCTCTTAGCAATGGTCCAAGGGACTGAAATCTCACACCTGGTGACTTGAGCAGGGCTGTGCTGGTGATGGAGTGGGTGAAGAGCCCCGAGTCTCTGGGGGAGGGTGGGGGGCACTACCTTCAGCCTAGTGCCATTCCCACGCTGTGCTCCTGTCGTGGTGCTGGGCTGCAGGACGGGATGTGTCAGCTCAGGCACAGCCAGGGGGCTGTGGAGACAGAGTGAGGGCAGCAGGAGCCTCTGTACTGCCCTTCCCAGCATATCTGCTCCCAGGCAATGCCAGTGGGATATGGCAGGAGAGACTGAGGCTGAGGATGGAGCCATTCCCCACTCCCACAGTGAGGCTGGACACGGCTTCCCCCTGCCCCAGACAGGGTGGGAGCAGTGCTACTGGCTGCAGCACGGCTGAGCCTGGCTCCTGTCCTGCCATGGAGCACCCTGGACAAGTCACATCCTTGCTTTCTGCCTCAGTCCCTTGTTTGTAAAATGGACACAAATACTTCACAAGGGTGTTGTGAAACCTAATTAATTAATTAATACCTGTACTCCACTTTGATGTCCTCACATGAAAAGTCCTATATAACTACAAAGCATTTTTAATGTTATAAAGCAAGAACTTCTTGCTGTCTTGCCTTGGCAAAGAGGCTGATTAGATGTTATCAGTTCTGCCGCTCACATGCACAGAAACTGCTGCAGTTGGGTTTGGATTCTGGTTTGTTTTTAAAGAGTCACATAGTAAAATGATGGGAAGAGTTAATTTGCAGTCTGTTCCCTGTGACTTCAGGGAGTGGCCAGAACTGGCTTTATATTTTCTGTCAACAAAATAAGCTAAATAGCCCTAGAAGTAAAAAAAAACACAACAAAAACCCCTCAAACCCTGACATATCTGTGCATACAGGTGTGTTCCGATCACACCTGCAGTAACTGGACCAAAAGGCTTTCTAGCCCAAGTGCGAGAAAAAAGCTGTACCACAGGAACACCTCATCCTGCATTAAACAACTGCATACTGCTCACTTTTCACAGAAGGCAACTGGTTCCTAAGGCAGAGTCCGTCTGGCCCGAACTTCATTGCCTGTTTCTGACTGTTCTGCTGTTAAGACTGTCCCCTTTGTAGTTTTACTGCTGAAGTGAGACTCAATCTGAGATTGAGGAGCCCTGATTCTGCTATCATCATGAAATGCATGGTACCAGGATGCCAGAAGGCACCACTGCAGAGCCTGTGCTTTAATCTGCACTCAATTGATAACCAATGTTAAGAAGCTGCACTGTATGGTCCTTCCTTTAGAGAGCTCAGTTATGTCTGAGTGCAGTGGAGGGATGAAAGTGCAGCTTTAAAAGTTAAAATTCCCAACAGACCTGTCCTGCACTGCCTTTAAAGATGCACTAATAAGTTAATGACAAAATACAAACGCCTTGACTCCTGCAATTTAGAAAACTGGAGCCAAAGGAGTCTTAATAATCCTGTTTTTCTTTCCCAATTAACACTGTTTACTTTCTGCATTTCCTTGACCTTGAAGAGTAATCCTGCACAATTCCACGTACTTGCCTCCACCTTCAGCCCTTCCAGCACAAACACAATACCCAACAGTGCCGTTCCAGGCCCACAGCAGCACAGTGCCAGTGAGCCTCTGCTCCCTCCCTCTCTGCCTGCCTGCACACACTTTCTCTCCCTTCCCTGAAACTGGCTGTACACCTGGACGTTGCCATTTGCTAAGATGAACAGGTAAACACACACATGAAGCATATTGCAAAGGGCTTGGGCTCCTTCACTGTCATTTCCAGAGGTTGCCTCAAAGGTTGGGGATGCTCACAGCTGCCTGTAAGCAATAAGCAATTGCTCACAGGCACTTTTT